>JAVTVY010017911.1:0-71042 GCA_036873755.1 Hanleya hanleyi
TACATTTATCTATCTTCCTGATCCATTTTTGAGTGTCTAACTTGGAGCTGCCATACCCTCCCAGACAGCGCTAAGCTGGTATTATCTGGATATTTTTAGTGTTTACACGGACTGTATTTTTTTGCTCCCATTCACCCAGAAATCGAATTTGTGCCACTTTTAGAGTGATCTACGTATCTTCCTAATACCTTTATCTATCTTTCTGATCCATTTTTGAGTGTCTAACTTGGAGCTGCCGAACCCTCCCAGACAACGCTAAATGGGTCTTAGTGGGTATTATCTGGATATTTTTATAATTTACACCGACTCCATTTGTTGCTCTCAATCAATCAGATATCGAATTTGTGCCACTTTCAGAGTGGTCTACATATCTTCCTAATACCTTTATCTGTCTTACTGACCCATTTTTGAGTGTCTAACTTGGAGCTGCCATACCCCCCCAGACAGCGCTAAATGTGTATTATCTTGATATTTTTATAATTTACACCGACCGTATTTGTTGCTCCCAATCACCCAGAAATCGAATTTGTGCCACTTTTAGAGTGGTCTACATATCTTTCTAATACCTTTACCTGTCTTCCTGTCCCATTTTTGAGTGTCTAACTTGGAGCTGCCATACCCTGCCAGACAGCACTAAATGGTTATTATCTCGATATGGTTAATTTACACTATCTGTATTTGTCTCTTCCAATCACTCAGAAATCGAATTTGTGCCACCTTTAGAATGGTCTACATATCTTCCTAATACATTTATCGATCTTCCTGACCCATGTTTGAGTGTCTAACTTGGAGCTGCCATACCCTCCCAGACAGCGCTAAATGGTTATTATCTCGATATGGTTAATTTACACTATCTGTATTTGTCTCTCCCAATCACCCAGATATCGAATTTGTGCCACTTTTAGAGTGGTCTACATATCTTTCTAATACATTTATCTATCTTCCTGATCCATTTTTGAGTGTCTAACTTGGAGCTGCCATACCCTTCCAGACAGCGCTAAATGTGTATTATCTGGATATTTTTATAATTTACACTGACTGTATTTGTTGCTCCCAATCACCCAGATATCGAATTTGTGCCACTTTTAGAGTGGTCTACCTATCATCCTAATGCATTTATCTATCTTCCTGATCCATTTTTGAGTGTCTAACTTGGAGCTGCCATACCCTCCCAGACAGCGCTAAGTTGGTATTATCTGGATATTTTTATAGTTTACACGGACTGTATTTTTGCTCCCATTCACCCAGAAATCGAATTTGTGCCACTTTTAGAGTGGTCTACATATCTTCCTAATACCTTTATCTATCTTTCTGATCCATTTTTGAGTGTCTAACTTGGAGCTGCCGAACCCTCCCAGACAGCGCTAAGTGGCTCTTAGTGGGTATTATCTGGATATTTTTATAATTTACACCGACTCTATTTGTTGCTCTCAATCAATCAGATATCGAATTTGTGCCACTTTTAGAGGGGTCTACATATCTTTCTAATACCTTTATCTGTCTTTCTGACCCATTTTGGAGTGTCTAACTTGGAGCTGCCATACGCTCCCAGACAGCGCTAAATGTGTATTATCTGGATATTTTTATAATTTACACTGACTCTATTTGTTGCTCCCAATCACCCAGATATCGAATTTGTGCCACTTTTAGAGTGGTCTACCTATCATCCTAATACATTTATCTATCTTCCTGATCCATTTTTGAGTGTCTAACCTGGAGCTGCCATACCCTCGCAGACAGCGCTAAATGGGTATTATCTCGATATTTTTATAATTTACACCGACTGTATTTGTTGCTCCCGTTCACTCATATATCGAATTTGTGCCACTTTTAGAGTGGTCTACATATCTTCCTAATACATTTATTTATCTATCTGACCGATTTTCGAGTGTCTAAATTGGAGCTGCCGTACCCTCCCAGACAGCGCTAAATGTGTATTATCTGGATATTTTTATAATTTACACCGACTGTATTTGTTGCTCCCAATCACCCAGAAATCGAATTTGTGCCACTTTCAGAGTGGTCTACATATCTTCCTAATACTTTTATCTGTCTTTCTGACCCATTTTTGAGTGTCTAAATTGGAGCTGCCATACCCTCACAGACAGCGCTAAATGGGTATTATCTCGATATTTTTATAATTTACACCGACCGTATTTGTTGCTCCCAATCACCCAGAAATCGAATTTGTGCCACCTTTAGAATGATCTACATATCTTCCTAATACATTTATCTATCTTCCTGACCCATTTTTGAGTGTCTAACTTGGAGCTGCCATACCCTCCCAGACAGCGCTAAGTTGGTATTAACTGGATATTTTTATAGTTTACACGGACTGTATTTGTTGCTCCCATTCACCCAGAAATCGAATTTGTGCCACCTTTAGAGTGGTCAACATATCTTCCTAATACCTTTATCTATCTTTCTGATCCATTTTTGAGTGTCTAACTTGGAGCTGCCGTACCCTCCCAGACAGCGCTAAGTGGGTCTTAGTGGGTATTTTCTGGATATTTTTATAATTTACACCGACTCTATTTGTTGCTCTCAATCAATCAGATATCGAATTTGTGCCACTTTTAGAGTGGTCTACATATCTTCCTAATACCTTTATCTGTCTTCCTGACCCATTTTTGAGTGTCTAACTTGGAGCTGCCATACCCTCCCAGACAGCGCTAAATGTGTATTATCTTGATATTTTTATAATTTACACCGACTGTATTTGTTGCTCCCAATCACCCAGATATCGAATTTGTGCCACTTTTAGAGTGGTCTACATATCTTCCTAATACTTTTATCTGTCTTCCTGACCCATTTTTGAGTGTCTAAATTGGAGCTGCCATACCCTCCCAGACAGCGCTAAATGAGTATTATCTCGATATTTTTATAATTTACACCGACCGTATTTGTTGCTCCCAATCACCCAGAAATCGAATTTGTGCCACTTTTAGAGTGGTCTACATATCTTCCTAATACCTTTATCTGTCTTCCTGACCCATTTTTGAGTGTCTAACTTGGAGCTGCCATACCCTGCCAGACAGCACTAAATGGTTATTATCTCGATATGGTTAATTTACACTATCTGTATTTGTCTCTCCCAATCACTCAGAAATCGAATTTGTGCCACCTTTAGAATGGTCTACCTATCTTCCTAATACATTTATCGATCTTCCTGACCCATTTTTGAGTGTCTAACTTGGAGCTGCCATACCCTCCCAGACAGCGCTAAATGGTTATTATCTCGATATGGTTAATTTACACTATCTGTATTTGTCTCTCCCAATCACCCAGATATCGAATTTGTGCCACTTTTAGAGTGGTCTACATATCTTTCTAATACATTTATCTATCTTCCTGATCCATTTTTGAGTGTCTAACTTGGAGCTGCCATACCCTTCCAGACAGCGCTAAATGTGTATTATCTGGATATTTTTATAATTTACACTGACTGTATTTGTTGCTCCCAATCACCCAGATATCGAATTTGTGCCACTTTTAGAGTGGTCTACCTATCATCCTAATACATTTATCTATCTTCCTGATCCATTTTTGAGTGTCTAACTTGGAGCTGCCATACCCTCCCAGACAGCGCTAAGTTGGTATTATCTGGGTGGTTGGGAGCAACAAATACAGTCAGTGTAAATTATAAAAATATCCAGATAATACACATTTAGCGCTGTCTGGGAGGGTATGGCAGCTCCAAGTTAGACACTCAAAAATGGGTCAGAAAGACAGATAAAGGTATTAGAAAGATATGTAGACCACTCTAAAAGTGGCACAAATTCGATATCTGATTGATTGAGAGCAACAAATAGAGTCGGTGTAAATTATAAAAATATCCAGATAATACCCACTAAGACCCACTTAGCGCTGTCTGGGAGGGTTCGGCAGCTCCAAGTTAGACACTCAAAAATGGGTCAGGAAGACAGATAAATGTATTAGGAAGATATGTAGACCACTCTAAAAGTGGCACAAATTAGATTTCTGGGTGATTGGGAGCAACAAATACAGTCGGTGTAAATTATAAAAATATCGAGATAATACCCATTTAGTGCTGTGTGGGAGGGTATGGCAGCTCCAATTTAGACACTCAAAAATGGGTCAGGAAGACAGATAAAAGTATTAGGAAGATATGTAGACCGCTCTAAAAGTGGCACAAATTCGATTTCTGGGTGATTGGGAGCAACAAATACAGCCGGTGTAAAGTATAGAAAGTAAAGTAAAGTACGCCATTTAGCGCTGTCTGGGAGGGTACGGCAGCTCCAATTTAGACACTCAAAAATGGATCAGGAATATAGATAGAGGTATTAGGAAGATATGTAGACCACTCTAAAAGTGGCACAAATTCGATATCTGATTGATTGAGAGCAACAAATAGAGTCGGTGTAAATTATAAAAATATCCAGATAATACCCATTTAGGGCTGTCTGGGAGGGTATGTCAGCTCCAATTTAGACACTCAAAAATGGCTCAGGAAGATAGATAAATGTATTAGGAAGATATGTAGGCCACTCTAAAAGTGGCACAAATTCGATTTCTGGGTGATTGGGAGCAACAACCACAGTCGGTGTAAATTATAAAAATATGCAGATAATACCCATTTAGCGCTGTCTGGAAGGGTATGGCAGCTCCAATTTAGACACTCAAAAATGGGTCAGGAAGACAGATAAAAGTATTAGGAAGATATGTAGACCACTCTGAACGTGGCACAAATTCGATATCTGGGTCATTGGGAGCAACAAATACAGTCGGTGTAAATTATAAAAATATCCAGATAATACACATTTAGCGCTGTCTGGGAGGGTATGGCAGCTCCAAGTTAGACACTCAAAAATGGGTCAGGAAGACAGATAAAGGTATTAGGAAGATATGTAGACCACTCTAAAAGTGGCACAAATTCGATTTCTGGGTGATTGCGAGCAACAAACACAGTCGGTGTAAATTATAAAAATATGCAGATAATACCCATTTAGCGCTGTCTGGAAGGGTATGGCAGCTCCAATTTAAACACCCAAAAATGGATCAGGAAGATAGATAAATGTATTAGGATGATAGGTAGACCACTCTAAAAGTGGCATAAATTCGATATCTGGGTGATTGGGAGCAACAAATACAGTCAGTGTAAATTATAAAAATATCCAGATAATACACATTTAGCGCTGTCTGGGAGGGTATGGCAGCTCCAAGTTAGACACTCAAAAATGGGTCAAGAAGACAGATAAAGGTATTAGGAAGATATGTAGACCACTCTAAAAGTGGCACAAATTCGATATCTGATTGATTGAGTGCAACAAAGAGAGTCAGTGTAAATTATAAAAATATCCAGATAATACACATTTAGCGCTGTCTGGGAGGGTATGGCAGCTCCAATTTAGACACTCAAAAATGGGTCAGGAAGACAGATAAAAGTATTAGGAAGATATGTAGACCACTCTAAAGGTGGCACAAATTCGATTTCTGGGTGAATGGGAGCAACAAATACAGTCCGTGTTTACTATAAAAATATCCAGATAATACCAACTTAGAGCTGTCTGGGAAGGTATGGCAGCTCCAAGTTAGACACTCAAAAATGGATCAGGAAGATAGATAAATATCTTAGGATGATAAGTAGACCACTCTAAAAGTGGCACAAATTCGATATCTGGGTGATTGGGAGCAACAAATACAGTCAGTGTAAATTATAAAAATATCCAGATAATACACATTTAGCGCTGTCTGGAAGGGTATGGCAGCTCCAAGTTAGACAGTCAAAAATGGATCAGGAAGATAGATAAATGTATTAGGAAGATATGTAGACCACTCTAAAAGTGGCACAAATTCGATATCTGGGTGATTGGGAGAGACAAATACAGATAGTGTAAATTAACCAATCGAGATAATAACCATTTAGCGTTGTCTGGGAGGGTATGGCAGCTCCAAGCTAGACACTCAAAAATGGGTCAGGAAGATCGATAAATGTATTAGGAAGATATGTAGACCATTCTAAAGGTGGCACAAATTCGATTTCTGAGTGATTGGGAGAGACAAATACAGATAGTGTAAATTAACCATATCGAGATAATAACCATTTAGTGCTGTCTGGCAGGGTATGGCAGCTCCAAGTTAGACATTCAAAAATGGGTCAACAAGACAGGTAAAGGTATTAGGAAGATATGTAGACCACTCTAAAAGTGGCACAAATTCGATTTCTGGGTGATTGTGAGCAACAAATACGATCGGTGTAAATTATAAAAATATCGAGATAATACTCATTTAGCGCTGTCTGGGAGGGTATGGCAGCTCCAATTTAGACACTCAAAAATGGGTCAGGAAAACAGATAAAAGTATTAGGAAAATACGTAGACCACTCTGAAAGTGGCACAAATTCGATATCTGGGTGATTGGGAGCAACAAATACAGTCGGTGTAAATTATAAAAATATCCAGATAATACACATTTAGCGCTGTCTGGGAGGGTATGGCAGCTCCAAGTTAGACACTAAAAAATGGGTCAGGAATACAGATAAAGGTATTAGGAAGATATGTAGACCACTCTAAAAGTGGCACAAATTCGATTTCTGGGTGAATGGGAGCAACAAATACAGTCCGTGTAAACTATAAAAATATCCAGATAATACCAACTTAGCGCTGTCTGGGAGGGTATGGCAGCTCCAAGTTAGACACCCAAAAATGGATCAGGAAGATAGATAAATGTATTAGGATGATAGGTAGACCACTCTAAAAGTGGCACAAATTCGATATCTGGGTGATTGGGAGCAACAAATACAGTCAGTATAAATTATAAAAATATCCAGATAATACACATTTAGCGCTGTCTGGGAGGGTAGGCAGCTCCAAGTTAGACACTCAAAAATGGGTCAGAAAGACAGATAAAGGTATTAGGAAGATATGTAGACCACTCTAAAAGTGACACAAATTCGATATCTGATTGATTGAGTGCAACAAAGAGAGTCAGTGTAAATTATAAAAATATCCAGATAATACCCACTAAGACCCACTTAGCGCTGTCTGGGAGGATTCGGCAGCTCCAAGTTTGACACTCAAAAATGGATCAGAAAGATAGATAAAGGTATTAGGAAGATATGTAGACCACTCTAAAAGTGGCACAAATTCGATTTCTGGGTGAATGGGAGCAACAAATACAGTCCGTGTTTACTATAAAAATATCCAGATAATACCAACTTAGAGCTGTCTGGGAAGGTATGGCAGCTCCAAGTTAGACACTCAAAAATGGACCAGGAAGATAGATAAATGTTTTAGGATGATAAGTAGACCACTATAAAAGTGGCACAAATTCGATATCTGGGTGATTGGGAGCAACAAATACAGTCAGTGTAAATTATAAAAATATCCGGATAATACACATTTAGCGCTGACTGGAAGGGTATGGCAGCTCCAAGTTAGACACTCAAAAATGGATCAGGAAGATAGATAAATGTATTAGGAAGATATGTAGACCACTCTAAAAGTGGCACAAATTCGATATCTGGGTGATTGGGAGAGACAAATACAGATAGTGTAAATTAACCATATCGAGTTAATAACCATTTAGCGCTGTCTGGGAGGGTATGGCAGCTCCAAGTTAGACACTCAAAAATGGGTCAGGAAGATCGATAAATGTATTAGGAAGATAGGTAGACCATTCTAAAGGTGGCACAAATTCGATTTCTGAGTGATTGGGAGAGACAAATACAGATAGTGTAAATTAACCATATCGAGATAATAACCATTTAGTGCTGTCTGGCAGGGTATGGCAGCTCCAAGTTAGACACTCAAAAATGGGTCAGGAAGACAGGTAAAGGTATTAGGAAGATATGTAGACCACTCTAAAAGTGGCACAAATTCGATTTCTGGGTGATTGGGAGCAACAAATACGGTCGGTGTAAATTATAAAAATATAGAGATAATACTCATTTAGCGCTGTCTGGGAGGGTATGGCAGCTCCTATTTAGACACTCAAAAATGGGTCAGGAAGACAGATAAAAGTATTAGAAAGATAGGTAGACCACTCTAAAAGTGGCACAAATTCGATATCTGGGTGATTGGGAGCAACAAATACAGTCGGTGTAAATTATAAAAATATCAAGATAATACCCATTTAGCACGGTCTCGGAGGGTACGGCAGCTCCAATTTAGACACTCGAAAATGGGTCAGAAGATAGATAAATGTATTAGGAAGATATGTAGACCATTCTGAAGGTGGCACAAATTCGATTTCCGAGTGATTGGGAGAGACAAATACAGATAGTGTAAATTAACCATATTGAGATAATAACCATTTAGCGCTGTCTGGGAGGGTATGGCAGCTCCAAGTTAGACACTCAAAAATGGGTCAGGAAGACAGATAAATGTATTAGGAAGATATGTAGACCACTGTAAAAGTGGCACAAATTCGATTTCTGGGTGATTGGGAGCAACAAATACAGTCGGTGTAAATTATAAAAATATCGAGATAATACCCATTTAGTGCTGTGTGGGAGGGTATGGCAGCTCCAATTTAGACACTCAAAAATGGGTCAGGAAGACAGATAAAAGTATTAGGATGATATGTAGACCACTCTGAAAGTGGCACAAATTCGATTTCTGGGTGATTGGGAGCAACAAATACAGCCGGTGTAAAGTATAGAAAGTAAAGTAAAGTACCGCATTTAGCGCTGTCTGGGAGGGTACGGCAGCTCCAATTTAGACACTCAAAAATGGATCAGGAAGATAGATAGAGGTATTAGGAAGATATGTAGACCACTCTAAAAGTGGCACAAATTCGATATCTGATTGATTGAGTGCAACAAAGAGAGTCAGTGTAAATTATAAAAATATCCAGATAATACACATTTAGCGCTGTCTGGGAGGGTATGGCAGCTCCAAGTTAGACACTCAAAAATGGGTCAAGAAGACAGATAAAGGTATTAGGAAGATATGTAGACCACTCTAAAAGTGGCACAAATTCGATTTCTGGGTGAATGGGAGCAACAAATACAGTCCGTGTTTACTATAAAAATATCCAGATAATACCAACTTAGAGCTGTCTGGGAAGGTATGGCAGCTCCAAGTTAGACACTCAAAAATGGATCAGGAAGATAGATAAATATCTTAGGATGATAAGTAGACCACTCTAAAAGTGGCACAAATTCGATATCTGGGTGATTGGGAGCAACAAATACAGTCAGTGTAAATTATAAAAATATCCAGATAATACACATTTAGCGCTGTCTGGAAGGGTATGGCAGCTCCAAGTTAGACAGTCAAAAATGGATCAGGAAGATAGATAAATGTATTAGGAAGATATGTAGACCACTCTAAAAGTGGCACAAATTCGATATCTGGGTGATTGGGAGAGACAAATACAGATAGTGTAAATTAACCAATCGAGATAATAACCATTTAGCGTTGTCTGGGAGGGTATGGCAGCTCCAAGTTAGACACTCAAAAATGGGTCAGGAAGATCGATAAATGTATTAGGAAGATATGTAGACCATTCTAAAGGTGGCACAAATTCGATTTCTGAGTGATTGGGAGAGACAAATACAGATAGTGTAAATTAACCATATCGAGATAATAACCATTTAGTGCTGTCTGGCAGGGTATGGCAGCTCCAAGTTAGACATTCAAAAATGGGTCAACAAGACAGGTAAAGGTATTAGGAAGATATGTAGACCACTCTAAAAGTGGCACAAATTCGATTTCTGGGTGATTGTGAGCAACAAATACGATCGGTGTAAATTATAAAAATATCGAGATAATACTCATTTAGCGCTGTCTGGGAGGGTATGGCAGCTCCAATTTAGACACTCAAAAATGGGTCAGGAAAACAGATAAAAGTATTAGGAAAATACGTAGACCACTCTGAAAGTGGCACAAATTCGATATCTGGGTGATTGGGAGCAACAAATACAGTCGGTGTAAATTATAAAAATATCCAGATAATACACATTTAGCGCTGTCTGGGAGGGTATGGCAGCTCCAAGTTAGACACTAAAAAATGGGTCAGGAAGACAGATAAAGGTATTAGGAAGATATGTAGACCACTCTAAAAGTGGCACAAATTCGATTTCTGGGTGAATGGGAGCAACAAATACAGTCCGTGTAAACTATAAAAATATCCAGATAATACCAACTTAGCGCTGTCTGGGAGGGTATGGCAGCTCCAAGTTAGACACCCAAAAATGGATCAGGAAGATAGATAAATGTATTAGGATGATAGGTAGACCACTCTAAAAGTGGCACAAATTCGATATCTGGGTGATTGGGAGCAACAAATACAGTCAGTATAAATTATAAAAATATCCAGATAATACACATTTAGCGCTGTCTGGGAGGGTAGGCAGCTCCAAGTTAGACACTCAAAAATGGGTCAGAAAGACAGATAAAGGTATTAGGAAGATATGTAGACCACTCTAAAAGTGACACAAATTCGATATCTGATTGATTGAGTGCAACAAAGAGAGTCAGTGTAAATTATAAAAATATCCAGATAATACCCACTAAGACCCACTTAGCGCTGTCTGGGAGGATTCGGCAGCTCCAAGTTTGACACTCAAAAATGGATCAGAAAGATAGATAAAGGTATTAGGAAGATATGTAGACCACTCTAAAAGTGGCACAAATTCGATTTCTGGGTGAATGGGAGCAACAAATACAGTCCGTGTTTACTATAAAAATATCCAGATAATACCAACTTAGAGCTGTCTGGGAAGGTATGGCAGCTCCAAGTTAGACACTCAAAAATGGACCAGGAAGATAGATAAATGTTTTAGGATGATAAGTAGACCACTATAAAAGTGGCACAAATTCGATATCTGGGTGATTGGGAGCAACAAATACAGTCAGTGTAAATTATAAAAATATCCGGATAATACACATTTAGCGCTGACTGGAAGGGTATGGCAGCTCCAAGTTAGACACTCAAAAATGGATCAGGAAGATAGATAAATGTATTAGGAAGATATGTAGACCACTCTAAAAGTGGCACAAATTCGATATCTGGGTGATTGGGAGAGACAAATACAGATAGTGTAAATTAACCATATCGAGATAATAACCATTTAGCGCTGTCTGGGAGGGTATGGCAGCTCCAAGTTAGACACTCAAAAATGGGTCAGGAAGATCGATAAATGTATTAGGAAGATAGGTAGACCATTCTAAAGGTGGCACAAATTCGATTTCTGAGTGATTGGGAGAGACAAATACAGATAGTGTAAATTAACCATATCGAGATAATAACCATTTAGTGCTGTCTGGCAGGGTATGGCAGCTCCAAGTTAGACACTCAAAAATGGGTCAGGAAGACAGGTAAAGGTATTAGGAAGATATGTAGACCACTCTAAAAGTGGCACAAATTCGATTTCTGGGTGATTGGGAGCAACAAATACGGTCGGTGTAAATTATAAAAATATAGAGATAATACTCATTTAGCGCTGTCTGGGAGGGTATGGCAGCTCCAATTTAGACACTCAAAAATGGGTCAGGAAGACAGATAAAAGTATTAGGAAGATATGTAGACCACTCTAAAAGTGGCACAAATTCGATATCTGGATGATTGGGAGCAACAAATACAGTCGGTGTAAATTATAAAAATATCAAGATAATACCCATTTAGCACGGTCTCGGAGGGTACGGCAGCTCCAATTTAGACACTCGAAAATGGGTCAGAAGATAGATAAATGTATTAGGAAGATATGTAGACCATTCTGAAGGTGGCACAAATTCGATTTCCGAGTGATTGGGAGAGACAAATACAGATAGTGTAAATTAACCATATCGAGATAATAACCATTTAGCGCTGTCTGGGAGGGTATGGCAGCTCCAAGTTAGACACTCAAAAATGGGTCAGGAAGACAGATAAATGTATTAGGAAGATATGTAGACCACTCTAAAAGTGGCACAAATTCGATTTCTGGGTGATTGGGAGCAACAAATACAGTCGGTGTAAATTATAAAAATATCGAGATAATACCCATTTAGTGCTGTGTGGGAGGGTATGGCAGCTCCAATTTAGACACTCAAAAATGGGTCAGGAAGACAGATAAAAGTATTAGGATGATATGTAGACCACTCTGAAAGTGGCACAAATTCGATTTCTGGGTGATTGGGAGCAACAAATACAGCCGGTGTAAAGTATAGAAAGTAAAGTAAAGTACCGCATTTAGCGCTGTCTGGGAGGGTACGGCAGCTCCAATTTAGACACTCAAAAATGGATCAGGAAGATAGATAGAGGTATTAGGAAGATAGGTAGACCACTCTAAAAGTGGCACAAATTCGATATCTGATTGATTGAGAGCAACAAATAGAGTCGGTATAAATTATAAAAATATCCAGATAATACCCATTTAGCGCTGTCTGGGAGGGTATGTCAGCTACAATTTAGACACTCAAAAATGGCTCAGGAAGATAGATAAATGTATTAGGAAGATATGTAGGCCACTCTAAAAGTGGCACAAATTCGATTTCTGGGTGATTGGGAGCAACAAACACAGTCGGTGTAAATTATAAAAATATGCAGATAATACCCATTTAGCGCTGTCTGGGAGGGTATGCAAGCTCCAATTTAGACACTCAAAAATGGGTCAGGAAGACAGATAAAAGTATTAGGAAGATATGTAGACCACTCTGAAAGTGGCACAAATTCGATATCTGGGTGATTGGGAGCAACAAATACAGTCGGTGTAAATTATAAAAATATCCAGATAATACACATTTAGCGCTGTCTGGGAGGGTATGGCAGCTCCAAGTTAGACACCCAAAAATGGATCAGGAAGATAGATAAATGTATTAGGATGATAGGTAGACCACTCTAAAAGTGGCACAAATTCGATATCTGGGTGATTGGGAGCAACAAATACAGTCAGTGTAAATTATAAAAATATCCAGATAATACACATTTAGCGCTGTCCGGGAGGGTACGGAAGCTCCAATTTAGACACTCAAAAATGGGTCAGGAAGACAGATAAAGGTATTAGGAAGATATGTAGACCACTCTAAAAGTGGCACAAATTCGATATCTGATTGATTGAGTGCAACAAAGAGAGTCAGTGTAAATTATAAAAATATCCAGATAATACCCACTAAGACCCACTTAGCGCTGTCTGGGAGGATTCGGCAGCTCCAAGTTTGACACTCAAAAATGGATCAGAAAGATAGATAAAGGTATTTGGAAGATATGTAGACCACTCCAAAAGTGGCACAAATTCGATTTCTGGGTGAATGGGAGCAACAAATACAGTCCGTGTTTACTATAAAAATATCCAGATAATACCAACTTAGAGCTGTCTGGGAAGGTATGGCAGCTCCAAGTTAGACACTCAAAAATGGATCAGGAAGATAGATAAATATTTTAGGATGATAAGTAGACCACTCTAAAAGTGGCACAAATTCGATATCTGGGTGATTGGGAGCAACAAATGCAGTCAGTGTAAATTATAAAAATATCCAGATAATACACATTTAGCGCTGTCTGGAAGGGTATGGCAGCTCCAAGTTAGACACTCAAAAATGGATCAGGAAGATAGATAAATGTATTAGGAAGATATGTAGACCACTCTAAAAGTGGCACAAATTTGATATCTGGGTGATTGGGAGAGACAAATACAGATAGTGTAAATTAACCATATCGAGATAATAACCATTTAGCGCTGTCTGGGAGGGTATGGCAGCTCCAAGTTAGACACTCAAAAATGGGTCAGGAAGATCGACAAATGTATTAGGAAGATATGTAGACCATTCTAAAGGTGGCACAAATTCGATTTCTGAGTGATTGGGAGAGACAAATACAGATAGTGTAAATTAACCATATCGAGATAATAACCATTTAGTGCTGTCTGGCAGGGTATGGCAGCTCCAAGTTAGACACTCAAAAATGGGTCAGGAAGACAGATAAAAGTATTAGGAAGATATGTAGACCACTCTAAAAGTGGCACAAATTCGATATCTGGGTGATTGGGAGCAACAAATAGAGTCGGTGTAAATTATAAAAATATCCAGATAATACCCATTTAGCGCTGTATGGGAGGGTATGGCAGCTCCAATTTAAACACCCAAAAATGGGACAAGAAGATAGATAAATGTATTAGGAAGATATCTAGACCACTCTAGAAGTGGCACAGATTCGATTTCTCAGTGATTGGAAGCGACAAACACAGATAGTGTAAATTGACCATCGAGATAATACCCATTTAGCGCTGTCTGGGAGGGTATGGCAGCTCCAATTTAGACACTCAAAAATGGGTCAGGAAGACAGATAAAAGTATTAGGAAGATATGTAGACCACTCTGAAAGTGGCACAAATTCGATATCTGGGTGATTGGGAGCAACAAATACAGTCGGTGTAAATTATAAAAATATCAAGATAATACCCATTTAGCACGGTCTCGGAGGGTACGGCAGCTCCAATTTAGACACTCGAAAATGGGTCAGAAGATAGATAAATGTATTAGGAAGATATGTAGACCATTCTGAAGGTGGCACAAATTCGATTTCCGAGTGATTGGGAGAGACAAATACAGATAGTGTAAATTAACCATATCGAGATAATAACCATTTAGCGCTGTCTGGGAGGGTATGGCAGCTCCAAGTTAGACACTCAAAAATGGGTCAGGAAGACAGATAAATGTATTAGGAAGATATGTAGACCACTCTAAAAGTGGCACAAATTCGATTTCTGGGTGATTGGGAGCAACAAATACAGTCGGTGTAAATTATAAAAATATCGAGATAATACCCATTTAGTGCTGAGTGGGAGGGTATGGCAGCTCCAATTTAGACACTCAAAAATGGGTCAGCAAGACAGATAAAAGTATTAGGAAGATATGTAGACCACTCTAAAAGTGGCACAAATTCGATTTCTGGGTGATTGGGAGCAACAAATACAGCCGGTGTAAAGTATAGAAAGTAAAGTAAAGTACGCCATTTAGCGCTGTCTGGGAGGGTATGTCAGCTCCAATTTAGACACTCAAAAATGGCTCAGGAAGATAGATAAATGTATTAGGAAGATATGTAGGCCACTCTAAAAGTGGCACAAATTTGATTTCTGGGTGATTGGGAGCAACAAACACAGTCGGTGTAAATTATAAAAATATGCAGATAATACCCATTTAGCGCTGTCTGGGAGGGTATGGCAGCTCCAATTTAAACACCCAAAAAATGGGTGAGAAAGATAGATAAATGTATTAGGGAGATATCTAGGCCACTCTAAAAGTGGCTAGCAAAATATTTTGAGATGGACACAGATATTCCTAGGACCCTTTAGAAATGTCCGTAATAGCACACATTTTGAAGTATTCTTCTCAAATCTATATTAACAGCAAAGAAAATATATTGGAGAAAACATGGTCTCATTCGTGTTATGAAAGACATATTGGTTGTCGAAATACGTCGATTTTCATGTAGGTTACTTCTTTCACATAGCGCGAGTTAGAATATCGAAACGGGAATAGGGAATAAGGAAATAACTTCAGCGACGTGACATAATCTATTTACGTCTCACCATTTGCATATACAGATAAAAATACATAGAATTCAGTTAAAATATATAAAAATGCCACTCTTATAGAGATATGAGAGACTGATACTATAGAACAAATACTTGAACGTACAGATAAAATTCATTTGCTCACGAATATAAAATACTTCTCCGTCGTTCTAGAATTAAGAAGCAGGTTTTGGCACTTAATTTGGCTAGCGAAGTACACGACAGCATTATAATTAATAAGTCCTGGTCAGACAAAATTACAAAACGGTCCCTATACATAAAGTTGATTTCTGAAAGAATGTCGTACCTTAAGTCGTCATAAACTGGACAAGTTACAAGAACATGCAGCTCATCCTCAATACCATTATTGCAGATTGGACATACCCTTTGCTCAATAGCTAGATTTTCGTATCGACCGGTATCTATCCTTATCGGAGCTACTCCACACCTGAATTTGGCAAAAGCACTTCTATGCTTTTTCTGAAATACAGTTTGCACATAGCTTTCAACTCCATAGTTATTCTTAAATTCCCTATACCAACGAAGCTTACTACTCTTCATATCACTCCTCCATTTTTGTATATATCGATCAAAAAGCTTTTCCTCTACATATTTAATGGCAAACTTAGGATCGTACCGTACATCAATATTTGAGAGATGAAAAGAATCGATTTCCACTAACATCTGGCACACTCTATAACTCCAATTTTTACAATTTTTGCCCGAAGAGTTGAACGCCCATCTGAAAATTTTGTTGTTAAGTCTATCCCTATTCATATTTGTATATTTTGTCCAGTGACCAATAACTCTATTCCATTGTTTAATACCCATCGGCAGCCACCCCATTTCTCCATTAATACCAGCATTTGGGGTGTATCTACCTACACCAAGATAAAAACGTTCAGCCCTATGTTGTACCGCATTAATAGAAGATATATCTGATGTTCCCCAAACCGACGCACCATATGTCATAACAGGCACAACCATAGACTCATAAAGCATACTAAAGATTTGGTAAGGTACACCACCCATAGTTTTACACTTTGCAATAACCAAACCAAGCGCACGGCTTGCAGATTGTGCGACACATTTTGTCATCATATTATAATCTAAATGCTCTGTTATTAGCAAACCCAGGTACACGTATTTATCCACTACATCCAAGGCTTTGTCACCACATGTGAATTTATCTGAAGATTTAGGTACTGATGGGTTCTGAAAATGTATAACTTTTGATTTATCTTGATTAACTGTCATTTTGTTATCAACACACCATAATGATAGATGTTCAAGGAGGAACTTCAGGTCTTCACTAGATTCCGCTAACAATACAATGTCATCTGCATAAAGTAAAATACAGACCAACTCTCCATCAATGTTAACTCCCTTATCAAAACTCTTCAAATATAGCGATAAATTATCAATATATATATTGAAAAGAAGAGGAGAAAGAACACATCCTTGTCTTAGTCCACATTTGACATCGAACCATTCCGAAAATAAACCATTCAATTTCACACAGCATGAAACGTTATTATAAATTGACATAATAGCTTTCAAAATTTTCCCATCGATACCAACCGATTTAAGACGGGACCATAGGTTCTGTCTATTTATAGAGTCATAGGCTTTGCGAAAATCAATAAATGCAGCAAATGTGTTCTGTCTCTTCTTCTTACGAGTCTCAATAATATTTACAAGAGATGAGATATGGTCTACCGTATTGCGTTCGGATCGGAAACCATTTTGTTCGTCACATATTAAACTGCCTCTTTCGGCCCATGCTGATAGCCTATCATTCAAAACGGAGCAGTACAACTTATATACAACCGGGGCGAGTGTTATTCCCCTATAGGAAAGAGGGTCTCGTCGGTCCTTAATATTAGATTTCGGCACCGGACTCATAATCCCCTTTGACCACAGAGACGGGGTCATTCCCTTTTCAAAGCACACATTGAACAGTCTATGCAAGAAAGTGATAACAGTGTTACTTCTAAGAACTTCAATAGGAATATTATCCATACCAGTGGCTCTACCATTTCTGGCACGAAAAACTGCCTGGTATACTTCCTCAACAGATATAACAGATTCTAGGACCTCATCGACCTCGTTCGAAATAAAAAACATGTCACTGGATTGCGAATTATTGACAGAGTAATCAGTTTCATCTGGTGGATTCAACACATCCCGAAGCACATTCTTCCATTTATCCAAAACAGCAGCTGGTTCAGTTATTATGTTATTATTTATCTCAACTTCCATGGGAATACTGTTCAGTCTATCCAGGCCTACACCAACTTTACCAATTTTTTTCCAGAGATCTTTTGGGCGATCTTTTCTCAGATTTAAAAGTCCCTGTTGTTCCTTAAACCAATAGGATCGTTTACATCTTTGTACTGTCCTATCAAATAATTTTCTTTTCTGAATAAATATTGTCTTCTTCAAAGCTTTTGCTTTATCCTTACACCTAGTCCATTCTTTCTCAAATTTACACACGTCATTCCACAATAAAGTTAATTCATTACTCCACCACGGCTTTTTTACTCTACGCCTTTTATTTCTATTGCCAGTGGAGACAGGTACAGTACGACTGGGTAATTTGTCATCCATTTCACTTTTTATGACAGAGCAGAATTCATCATACACCCCATCGATATCTGATTGGCGCTTGGAACCAAGTTCCAAATCAGAAACAACTGCTTCTAGTAACAAAATGGTATCTTCATCGGTCATAAAATCGGTCCCAATATTATTCACATCATATTTTGTAGAACTAACACAAATATCTGAAACGGGTCTTCTGCAGAGAATTCCATCAAGCTGGATGTTCCAAGATATCACTGAATGATCCGGTAAATACCGAGGGTCGCACTCACCTTGTGACATAGCTAAGTTCATTAAATCGGATGACCGTGTAACAGTAAAGTCCTTGAAATAATCTAGATTTTCATAGGGAACCAAGCAGTAGTCAACTACGGAGAGGCCCCGACTGGACACAAATGTATAGTCATTTTTTACACAATTCCTTCCATTTAATATACATAAATTGCTGTTTATCAGAAAGTCAATAAGTTTTTTCCCATACGAATTTATTCTAAAATCCACAACATCTCTAGGTGGCAATAAGTCAACACCAACGACGTAATCGTCCATATCACCACACCTGCTATTAAAATCTCCACATACTACAACTGTTCCAGCGGTTTGGAAATTATATATCTGCGACAGCAACGTATCATAATATTGATTCATATTTACTGCGCGTGTAGAGTTTTCCGGGGGTAGATAACAACAACACATGAACAATTTAGATTGATCTACTTTGCTTGTAAAAGCCACCCATTGAATACCTTCACAGGACTGATCTACCGACTTGATGTTAAACGACTCGAATAATTCTTGCTTTATCAACATGCCAACACCACCAGAACCAGATTTAGCACGTTTGTGAATTTCTGTTCTGTTATGACCAAGCCATTCATAGTTAGGGAGGTTTATTTTTTCATTGTTACGCAAATGGGTTTCTGCAATGCACACTATGTCCAAATCCAGGAGTTCGATACCAGACGACCGGATACGACAATTATCAGAAGTCAGGTTAGTTGATCAGCTATTAACATTCCAAAACCCGACCGACAGTTAATGGTCTCGCGACCGGGAGTCTTGTCTGTCGTTATTCTGACGACCAGTGCGTCCCGATCTATTATTACGGACGTCTTGCCATTCACCGCTGTTTCCATGTTGTCCATTGCTCCGTCGAGGTTGCTCATTTGCATCTCTGTTGCGGTTACCGGACCAGCTTCTACTACGTGGGTTACGTGGATTTTCGGAGTCGCGCACACAAACTCTATCACCTTTTACAGTAAGACGTTCATTTCCTAGACTATTCACAATTGTCCGCATATTCGCTATTTGGCGGCTTTCAGCTGCAGACCTCTCATGGTTAATAAAAATTTCTCTATAATTTCGGGAATCTCTAAGCCTTTTTTTATTCTGCAGAATGTTTTCCCTTTCTTCTTGAGACTTACAGGCTACAATAACTATCCCTGGTCTTCTTTCGTTCCGTGACTTTTTCCTTTCGGCCGTTCGAACCTCTACATTACGAAGCTTCAGTCCGTCTTTGATGACCCCATTTATTTTCTTCACAATATTCTCGTCTTGACTTTCGGGCACATTCACAAATACTAGTTTATGAGCTTCGTTTTTTTTGGCCGTTTGTTCCACAGATTTGATATGTTGAGTGACAGATTTAAGTTTATCTTCAAATTCAGTTCGAACTTCTGTAATTTTTTCTTCAACCGTCGAAATTATCTGCTGTGTAATTTTGTTTTCCAAGCGCGCCATTTGCTCAGCAACATCTGTTCTAAGGTTTCCAATGGCCTCTAAAATGATTTCAGTTTGTAAATCTACTTTGAATCGTTTGATCGGACTTACCCCACTGTTTATTTCGTTTGTGGACGGCCTTTTAGTACCTCTGCTTGAGTCAGTGGGAATTGAGTGGATGTCAGCCATTACCGACTGCACGAAATTAACACTTTCCTCTCCCATGACCGTTTCAAGGATTGGATCGTAACTCATATCTCGTAAACAGATCAACAGTCTCCAAAACAAAGCAAATATCACTGGTAAATGAATCCGACGAATGAGAAGCAGTGAAATTCCTGATAAAAATGCTCGAATCGCACTCCAGGTTATAACAAGGTAAAAATATCACTCCACGGAGCACCTCCAAAAACACGTCTTACACCTTCGACTGCACGAACACATCTCCAGATAGACTTCAGTTTTTATCAAGAGCTGGATACGGGCCATGGAACCAGCAACAGCTGTGGATGAAGATTAGTGGGTTGTGTCTCAGGTTCCCAATCCGCCGATTTCATTCCTGCCCGTTCAAAGAAGCAACTCTTCTCTTTTGACAAATTGTTCATCCTCTATCTATTTACAATTCCAATCTCTGAATTTTCTTAGTTTCCGACATTTTAAAATTTAAATTTGCATGTTAACAGTAGAGGATGAATCGGTATGAACGGATCGAAAATGGTTCTTCGCCGTTGAGGAAGTTTTAGGAAATTTCCTTCCTCAATGACAAAGCGGCGCATCGATAAAAGGGCAATTTTTTATAGCGACCCGTGGCTATATTTATTACCACCGGATTACAGGCCGTCTAGGCCGAACTCAGCGATATGACTCTTCTGGAACATTCGGAGAACCTGTCAATCCCCCAACTGTCAATCACCTCTGAGTAAGCCAAAGAAAATTCTTCTTTAAGTCTTTAATTTTAAGTTATCCCATCTGCGTGCTGTTGAATCATTAGTCCGTGCTTCCTATGACCCTTCACGCCAGACGACGTATAATTCCTGAGAGATTGTACGGTTAGGTTCAGAGTTCTCTCCCATACAAAACACGCAAAGTGAGAGCGACACAACGGAGTCGCGACACCACGGAGTCGCGCTACCTCATCCCAGTAAAAATATTTCTTTCTTTTTAATACATTCGGCCGTTCTACACCATTTAACTCACATATATTTATCAATGAATAATTTTTCTTCATTGTCAGCCCAAATTCAACAAAATCCGTTTCGTTCGTCTTCTATTACAGTATCAACAACTGTACTTTCATTTCATTTTCTTCATCGAAACCACAACTGATCCAGTTTTCCGTTTGGAATGAGGTAGAAGTTGAAAGCGCTAAAACTTGTGAAGAATGTTACGGATCTTGATAAATTTTTGTTAAATCTTGTTAAAGATGCCGAGGCACCCGAGCAGATAAAGACTTGCTTCGATGTTCTCATCGAGCGAGCGCATCAAGATCAGAGAGCGGCGGAGTGCCAAAGCTCGTCGGCTGATGGCTCACCGATCAAAGGCTGACCGAGAGCCCATCAGTGGAAAGCAAAAATTTGATCGAACTGAACGTGGAAGAGTAACCGTCTTTTGTGAATGAGGCTACTGACCCTCACATCCGGTTTAAACCAGTCCAATCAATGCCAGGCCACCTAGGCCGAACTCCGTCATTCAGCGATATGATTCTTCTGGGATGATCGGAGAACTTGTAGGGAAATCCCCTTTTTTCACCTCTCGGTCATTCTCAATAAGCCAGTGAACAATTAGAGAATTAGAGACCGAACACTCTTCTGATTGTACAAATCGGATATAGAAAAAATCTGATTAAAAGGGAACTTGTTGGGGAATTACCCTTAACATGATTCCGCAGCATTAACAACAGACCCAGAACGATCCTGTCCAGACTTGTCAATCCACCACACACAGGATACATACCCTTGCTCTCACAGTCTCACACCTATGTCGCCAAGAGACACGCGAGGGTTTTTCCCATTATGATTTTCATATCATCTAACCGTCATTATGATTATTTCATATCATCTCTGACGGAAACGTAGCAGTTACCTTCAAACTTCTCTGGTCTCCTTAGCAGTTTGCACAGATATGGTCTGTGACTTAGTGGAGTCCTGAACGCTTTATATTTAGTCAACTATAAATATCAAATTTTTAGACAAATGAATATTAAATATTTCTATATATATATCATCGATATACTCAATATTTCGTCTCTGAAATAATCGATATTTAGTCCTTACTCATGTAAGATTAATTAGCATTATTACTAATCGTTGTGTTCATCCAAGGACAAACGATCGGTCGGCTCCAGTCGGAAACTGCCGAATGAGACACTCGAAATAAGACCAACAGATAAACAGGAAGGGCTAGTTCCGTCAGTTGATTGATCAAATAGGCCTAAATCGATAAATAGGGAATGACAATCAAATGATCTGATTAGTATTGGGAAAGTCCCACATTAGTCGGCCGGCCAAGGACCTCAAAAACGCTTTTAAAATCTATCGATGTCATTTTTTTGTTACAAATGGGTACCCATGCTAAATTAGTTAATTGCGTGGCAGGGATCAAGGTAGGAGGGGATACCACCCTGATTTTGGTCCATTAAGGTCATTTTGTGGTCACTTAGGGGATCAATAGGGTCAAAATGGGTGAAAATCGGTTATAAATTAATATCCACCGTATTCTTTGTTACACTTGAGTATCCAAGCGGAATTATTTGTATGTAGTGTAGATTTTAAGGTAGTCATAGATAACACTTTAATTATCAGAATTAAGGTCATTCTAGGGTCGCTTTTAGGTCAAAAGAGGTCACAAATTAGGGATAATCAGTTATAATTAATACTTACTGATTGTTACGAATGAGTATCAAAACTGAATTAGTTGTATGTACTGTGAGGTTTAAATTAGTCATAGATAATACGTTAATTATTCAAATCAAGGTCATTTTAGATTAACTTTTTGGTGAATGAGGTCAAAAATGGGTACAAATTGGTTATAAATTAATATCCACAATACTAATTGTTACAAATGGGTATACAGACTGAATTAGTTGTATGTAATGTAGGACTTAAGGTTGGCATAATCACCATTATGTAACCATTATGTTGTCCGTCGAGGATTATTGAAATAGACTCAAAAATTGGCCTAAGATGACAGCTATAGTGCGAAACAGCTCAGTTCTAGCAAATGCCTGCTTCGGGCTAGAAATAATCCCTTTAATTTGGCGGATAACAGTTACCATGTTGAGCAAGAGTTGGAGTGACTCCATATGTCCGCCATCTTGAATTCCTCAATTATTTCTCTAGCTCATGATTGTACGAATAGAGCCAAACTAGGCCCATAAATAGTCAGATTGATTTGTTTTGTGAAGAGGCTTGGCTTTGAGAATTTGTTACTTTCAGTTCCATGTAATCACAATACCTTGAATTATAAGAGCAAAATGAAAATATGAGTCTCTGATAAATCCACACGGTCACCATTTTGAATTTAACAATTGTATTCTCTGCTAAAGATTATGCCAACAGAATAAAAATGGACATAATGTAATAAGCTATGGCGTTATTCTGCTCAATTTAAACAAATTTGTACACAGAATAAAAATATTCTAACGGTAACATGAAAAAAAAAGAATTTCCGGATCACTCCTTATGGTTGCCATTTTGAATTTAACTATCAATTTTAATCTGAATACTAAGCAAATTGTTTCAAAATAGGCACAAATTATTTGGCTATGATGTGAGACCCTTCGGTTTTGATAAATTTGCACAATCAACTAAGAATAATGCCTTCATATACACGAGCAACATGAAAAAGCCGATAAACCCACACGGTTGCCATATTGAATTTGACCATCGTATTTTGATTATGGGGATATGCAAATAGATTCAAAATGGGCCTAAGTTGTTAGGCTATGCTCAAAGATCCATCTGTTTTGATAAATTTGCACAATGAGCGAAGAATAGTGTCTTGGACTATACGAGCAATATGAAAAAGTATGATTTTCAGATGACCCCATATGGCCGCAATTTAGAATTTGATCATCAAATCAGGATCTTAGAGATATGTAAGTAGATTCAAAATAAGCAAATGATGTTGGGTTATGCTTAGAGATCCCTCAGTTTGATAAATTCGCATGATGATCTAAGGATAATGCATTGACCTATACGAGCAACGACCAAAAGTGTGTTTTTCAGATGACCCCATTTGACCGCCATTTTGGATTTGACCATAAAATCTTGATTTTTGGCCCGTGTAAATAGATTCCAAATGGGCATAAGATGTTAAGCTATGCATAGAGATCCATTAGTTTTGAGGTAAGAATAATGCCTTGAACTACATGAGCAACAAGAAAAATGTGATTTTCAGATTATCCCACATGCCCGCCATTTTGATCTAAACCATCATATTTTAAGCTGAGAATTAAACAAACAGATTCAAAATAGGCTTAAGATGCTAGGCTTTGATATCAAATTCCTTGTTGTTAACTAATGTGCATAATGAGCTAAGAACAATGCTCATTGAAAAGGGCGATTTATGGATGAACCCACATGAGCGCCATTTTGAAATAACGCATGATGGTTAATTACTAGAGGTATAGAAATAGGTTCAAAATTAGCCAAATATAGTATTTCAAAACAACGGAAAGTCTTCGCTCTCGATTTTCAATCATTCTAGTGATACCGCGAATGTTCAAAAGGGCACTAAATTTCCGGACCCTCTATCGACCCAGGCTGGAAAGGGTTAACTCATACTACTTAAAACTCGAGAAAGAAACTTCGCACCAACAATTATCTTGATCGGGAAGGTCCAGTCTATAAGAAAATGCATGTTGCTAAAATTCACAAACAAAAAATTCTGAAATACCATACACTACACTAATCTTAAAATTCACCGCGTGGAACTATTTCCGGTTTGATACCCACTTCTTTTACCAGCAATTTCATACAAAATTTTTTTCACCATCTTTGGATTTTATTTGACCCCGAAATGAGCTCAGAATGACCTCAAATTGCCAAAGTTGTCTGGGTATCCACCGCTACCTTGATCAATACTGCATACAAAAGTAATTAACAAACAGCACAATATATATGAAATAAAACAAAATTTTCCTATATTTTTGACCTCATTTGATCCGTAAAGTGGCCCGAAAATGATCTCAATTCTAATAAATAACGAGCTAGCCATACCTGTGTTAAAGCCCTACAGCACATAAGACCAATTTAGCGTGGCTACCCACTGCTGACAAACATCACAATGGAAATTGAGTTAGGAGCGACTTCTACCAATTTTGACCTTATTTGATCAAAAAAGTGACCCCAAAATGACCTTCAATGCCCACAATCAGGTTGGTATCCCCTCACACCTTGAACCCTACCACGCAATGAACAAATTTAGCATGTGTACCCAGTTGTAACAAACAATGCCATCAAAAGTTACATTTCGAGTTCTTGGCTGGCCTACTACATTGTGTACTGAGCGAAACTCACTATTTTACGTTGATATACGTTTTAGTGAATATTGGACCGTAATCCTATAAACAGATCCTCAATAAAATCACAACAACGTAGATTCAAGATACGATTGTGACTTCCAGTAATTGAAACACATACCTTGAACTTGCTATATTTGCTGGGGAACACCTTGGCGAAAAACTGATCTGGATACAGGAGAATCCACTACATGATAAGACATCCGTACATCGAGTGTAAGCCTTGTATTGACATTCCCGTTAATGCATCCATTCTTTCCTGGGTTACCAACGTTAAACAATAGTTTGCTACTGCGGTTTCTCCAAACATGTTGTAAGAAATGTCACCATAATAGAATGCCTGTGCAAAATGCCCCAGAATAAATTTTATGTTCCATTGATTCGTCCAGGTAATTTCCTTGTTACAACTGTTGTTATGGTACACCTTTGTGTGAAATTGAATTCATACCCGTTTTCGCACAAAACCACAAGTCATTCCTACCTCGTCTTGTAAAATACGTTTGATACAACAAACTACAAAGCCAAAATCATTTTAGTCGTGTTGAGCATGTCCACGTGAAGCACAGACATACAACAAATATACAACCTTATAGTGCACGATTTGTCACGATGACCTCGAGTGTCCTTCGAGAAGGTATGTTTTATCGAGTCGTTCATGCTAGTAGACGATCTATACATAGGGATATATCTAAAATTGTGTCATTTATACGCACATGCCCAACCACAACAACAGAGAGTAGTTTATGAATTAATGAGGTCAGTATCGATCAGTTTTGGACTTCAGTCGTAAATGACATGAATCGCATCTGGGCTCATGTGGATAGATGTCGCTTTCTGCAAATCTTTGTTTGAATTCAGGCTATGGACTGCCCAATCTCACTGCACATCTGAGTGTATGGCAGGATTTAGATAATATAGATAATTGTATTTTTCGACGCCTAAACGACCGCTTTTCTGAAGTTGGGCCCATCGCCTATATACATGTACTTCGCTGCAGGCGCATTTGCTAGGGTGTTTTTTCAGCAGTTCAAAGAAAGTGTTGAACGGCATAAATTTATTTAAAACACTCATTTTATAGTTCACACATGCACATCAATGTGCGGAAATGTATTTCAATGTAGGCCTATGCTGTTTATACCGAGAATAACTTTGAAGAAGAAAATGACTCTTTCTTCCAAAGAAAGTAGTTCCAATCTCAATTGGGTAGCCCGGACAATGAGATAACATAAGGACATAACCTGTTAGAATCCATGATTCGAATTCTGAACAGCAAAAGAACGCAACGTCATTACTCGTCGCCATCTCGACCATGTGAAAAATATGGTTAAGTATGCGCACAATAATTGACGTCCTACAAGTTAACTGGGGGCTAAAGCTGTTATGGTAATGTTTGCTGTCGAGAAATAGGATCTCGATCATCTTCGCTGAGATAAATGTCTTCGTCAAACGCGAAATTTTTTCTTCAATTTTCACTTTTTTGTCACTTAACAGGATAATACAATTCCTGTGTTAATACTATTACTCTTAGAATATTATTGGTCGATTTAACAAAACAAATTTTCGTTATCTGGGATTACTCTAGCTTAGCACAGCACAGATTCTAGTGCTGAAAACTGGCCGTGTTCCATGTGGGATTCGAACCAGCGATCACCAGAGTAAGACACTCAACCGCCATCACTATATGTCGGTGATCTAAACCACTTGGCCAAAGGGAGTATATAAAGGGCATATAAACTCCCTGGCTTCTCACTGCGCATGCGCAAGAAAAATTCGGAAGTGCGCAACACCTGTTCACAAGTCCCACTGCGCAAGTGTGTAACGTCACTTCCGGTCACGTGACATTTTGTGGCATGTGTTCCTCCGCGATGATGCGGTCTGGCGGTGATGCGGTCGCGGGAAAAAGCCTCCGCGGACAGAAAGTAATCCCAAATTCGCGAGCTGACTCCATTCGCCAAACAACAATGACAGACTACGTGAGTACTATACAAAATATGAAGTTCAGAGCTGTAAAAACTGTATTGCCGATCATTGCTGCTGCATATATGGCTATTGATAATTATAGTTTGCAGTCTGATGCATGTATGTGGACAAAATGATCGTCTTGCAGATATCCATGTTGTTGTTGCTCTTGTAAACATAGCATTTCGTAGTAAAACTTTATTAATGAAAAACATAGTTCAGTGACGTCACGACCAAGCGTAGTAATTTATTTTCGTGAAAGCATTTATACAAAACATAGAAACCTCAGGACAGTACATTGTATACCACCAACTTTAAACTTAACCCAGAAAATTCGCTTGTTCAGAGCATTCCAGCAATCACAGGTTGCTTTATCAAAAGCTCATGTGATAACTTTCCCAATTCTTACCACTACATTCATATGAATATGGATAATTATGATATTGCTATTGGCGCGGAACTGTCGGGATGTTTTACAGAATCGTATTGGCACCGGAAAAATTAAACTCTGGAATGTGGATACTAAACTGTATGCCGAAGGAAAGAGAGAGAGAATTAAGGGTTAACGTCGCTTTCCGCAATATTTCAGCTATATAGCGACGACGAAACAAAATTCTAAGTATTCAAGTTAATAACTTAGTAATCCAACACATTAAAACATACACACATTAAAACTTATGCAACAAACCGATTTTTCTCAAATAACCTAAAACACAGTCTTCTTGCACCCGACTAAAAAGATCTGCTGCTCGATAAAGAGAACCTCTTACAATCTTAAATTGAAGCAAGGCCTGTGGTGCTATACTTAGTTGTTGAGACCTGGATTATCGCTTGTAGTGAGGTAAGGCCTGGGGTACTGTACTTCGCATCGTTTATAACGAGGTAAGTTATCGGGTACCATACTTCGTGTTTGATATCGTGCTACGCTCATAGTGAGGTAAGATCTGGGGTACCGTACTTAGTGATTGAGATCTGGATTAGCGATTATAGTGAGGTAAGGCCTGAGATACTGTACTTCGTGTTTGCGTCCTGGATCGTCGCATATAGTGATGTATGGCCTGGCGTACCGTGTTTCGCTGTGAGTCCTGAAGCATTGCATATAGGCCTATTGACGTAAGGCCTGAGGTACCGTACTTCGTGTTTGCGACCTGGATCATCCCATATAGTAAGGTAAGGCCTGGGGTACCGTGCTTAGTTTTCGAGACCTGGACCATCGAGTGAAGTGAGGTAAAACCTGGCGTACCCTACTTCGTGGTTGAGACATGGATCATCGCATATAGCGAGGTAAGGCCTGGGGTATCGCACTTCGTGATTGAGACCTAGATCATCGCATATAGTGAGGTGAGGCCTGAACACCGCACTTAGTGTAAGGCCTGGGGTACTGTACTTCGTAGTTGAGATCTGTATCATCGCATCAAATGAGGTAAAGCCTGATCGAGGTACCGTACTTCGTGGTTGAAACCTGGAGCATCGCTTATATAGTGAGGTAAGGTCTGGGGGTACCGTACTTCTTAGATGAGACTTATAACGAGTTAAGGTATGGGGTAGCGTACTTGGTGGTTGAGATCTGCAGCATCGCTTATAGCGAGGTAAGGTCTGGGGTAGCGTACTTAGTGGTTGAGAACTGAAGCATCGCTTATAATGAGGTAAGATCTGCGGTAGCGTAATTGGTAGTTGAGACCTGGAGCATCACTTACAGCGAGGTAAGGCCGTACTTAGTGATTGAGGTCTGAAGCATCGCTTACAGCGATGTAAGGCCTGTAGTACCATACTTAGTGAGTGAGGTCTGGAGCATCGCTTACAGTGAGGTAAGGCCTGGGGTACCGTACTTAGTCATTGAGGTCTGGAGCATCGCTTACACTGAGGTAAGGCCTGGGGTACCGTACTCAATGATTGAGGCTTGGATCATCGCTTACAGTGAGGTAAGGCCTGTAGTACCGTACTTAGTGACTGAGGCCATGATCATCGCTTACAGCGAGGTAAGGCCTGGGGTCCCGTACTTAGTGAGTGAGGTCTGCAGCATCGCTTACAGTGAGGTAAGGCCTGTAGTACCGTACTTAGTGACTGAGGCCATGATCATCGCTTACAGCGAGGTAAGGCCTGGGGTCCCGTACTTAGTGAGTGAGGTCTGCATCATCGCTTACAGTGAGGTAAGGCCTGTAGTACCGTACTTGGTGATTGAGGCCGGGAGTATCGCTTGCACAGGGGTAAGGTCTGGAGTACCGTAATTAGTGATTGAGGCCTGGATCATCGCTTACAATGAGGTAAGGTCTGGGGTACCGTACTTAGTGATTGAGGCCCGGAGCATCGCTTACAGTGAGGTAAGGTGTGAAGTGCCGTACTTAGTGTTTGGGACCTGTAGCAGCGCTTAATATAGTGAGGGGAGGCATGAAACAACGTTAAAGGGAGTTAAGATTTGGATTAACGTGTTTAGTGAGATAATAGCTGAAGTACCGTAAGTAGTGAGGCATGACATGAGGTACCGTATATATTGAAGTAAGGCCTGGGAAACAGTATGGTGAGGTAAGGCCTCGAATGTTGTATATAGCTTCGCTGAAGAACTGGCTGCCCGAGGAAGATATTGTTCACCAATAAGTTACATTCTCTGCATAATAAAATGCAAAAAAATTAATTCCAGATATAACACGATCAATTAGTGATCAACTTCATGCGAAGAGAACAATAACATAGCCAACCTATGGTGTTCCATTTCGGCCATTACTGCGTCGCGCGTCGCAGGCGACGGGAAGGGCGACGTCGCCTTTCCCGTCGCCCTTCCCGTCGCGTTCTTATAATGCGATAGAACGCGACGCGACGTCGCCCTTTTTAAACGCGACGTCGCCCACGACGTCGCTCTTCCCGTCGCGCGTCGCTTTAATCAACACGACGCGATGGGCGACGTCGCCCATCCCGTCGCCCTTCCCGTCGCGTTCTTATAATGTTAAGAGATGGAACGCGACGCGACGTCGCTCTGTTTAAACGCTACGTCGCCCACGACGTCGCTAGCGACGTCGCCCTTCCCGTCGCCTTCCGGTATTTTAGGACAAAATCGAGCTGCGCACGCTTAAGGAGCAGCTATTGCGATGTTGGTCGTATGGTGAGGCCGCCATTTCATGAATGAGCTCTGCCACTATCGATGAAGAAAATGTCGGCGTAAATGAATAATGCTTATCCTGCATTATCGTATAGCTTTTAAACGGTGTTAAATATTAGTCCATGCTTGGAATGATACCTGTTATGAAATTATCTCTCGAAAAGTCTGTAACTCGCTGTGTTGTACTATACACATTATATTTTCGCTTCCAATAGATATGCGCAACCCCCACATCCGTACACGCGTGAATGTGTGTGTGTGCTTTTATGTGTTTGTGTGTTTTCATTTTTCAGATATCCTTACAGTATACCTCCTTATGTTACTACATTGACCAGGGCGTTGAAAATATCCTTTTATTTACTGCTGTCCAACACTGTATACCGGTACTCAACCTGTCACGTCCCGACAGATTGTAGTAGTTCTTTTAGCTTTCAATTTAGCAGAGAGAGAGATAGTCCTATAGCTCTCAAAAAGAAGAAAAAAAAATTATGATGGAATTGAAGTCATTTTACTGTGAGAATTATGTTCTCTCTATTCTTTCTAACAATTGATTGAAGAATATTAGTTTTTCTGCACTCTTCGAATTATCTGGCATTTCCACGATCGTACTAGACGTTTGACGACAATTGAACTTCAAATTTAAGACGAGTTCTTGGAGTTCGGGTAAGTTGCTCTTAACTCATGGCCGTAGACAAGGGGGGCATGGCCCCCCCCCCAAATATTTGCAAGACAAACAAAAAATAGACGTGTTTGTGAAATACATATTCCCCACTGCGTGTTTGTCAGAGGGGAAAGTGGTCAAGCAGAGGAAACGAGGCATGTTTAAGCATACAGTTAATAGGGGAGTTCCGAATCACCTTCTACATCTAGACTGCTGACGCTCGTGGTTTTAAGAGTTGAGAGTGATTCTTGGCCTTATTTTCTACGAAAATCTGTCGTCGATAATTGCATGTATAAAATTCTGTAATCGAACTTGTAAATCAATGAGAAAATCATGTCCGTCTCAGTGCACCAGCGCGGGCAGTTGCGAATCACTTTGGTAAGAAGCGGATCACACCATCTAGACTTTGTTGGATTGCCATTACTGAGGCAGAAATTGTTCATAGACAACGACGGCCTGATCTGTCTGACCATGCCATATACGGAAATTATCCTCACTAACTAAATTAATTCTCTCAGGATTTCGATAGTTCGTTGTTTGTTCACGAACGACACCATTCATTTAAGATTGAACATGACGGACCTGGTTCAATAGAAACCTGTCGAAAATGTTTCCCCATCTGACCTGATATACTGCATGGAATTCAAATTTAAGAAAGTTACACACACGTTCCATCGTGTTTCTGACAGCTGAACGAATTCTAAATGCGCAAACAAGTATCTGAGGATATGTTGCCTCAACGGAATCCTAGCCTGCCCGATAACGATTAGAACAAACGGTTCAGAGCGAACATGGTCGAAGATAGAACTTCCTGAAATGGCGACTTCTGTTTGGACAAGAGCAGCTAAGAATGCATCTAACGGGCAAGAACGAGTATGACAGATGCAATGCCAAATGGCGGCCGCTGATTGGACAAGAGACTACATTGTACTTGTATTGTAAACATACCCAACGCGGCTCCCCCAGCGTGGGTATGATGTAACATGGGGAGAATAAACTATATGAAAAAACTTGTTGTTGTTGTTGTTCTCTCTTCTGCCATCTTTGTTGTTGTTGTTCTCTCTCCGATCTATATCATGGCATCAAGGTGTTATGCTAGGGTGTTAAGGCGTAACGACGGTTGTTGACGGGCGTCACTGCATTTCGATGTATTGGTGGCAATTCCATGAAAATCAAAGCTTTTGGGCTAATTCACCAGGGCGTTGAAGCGTTGAGCTTCGCGTTAAGGCGTAACGACGGACCTTGACGGGTGACAGCCATTCGAGAGCTTCACACTGATACTCCACACGGTCCATTTGACCAGGGATGGTCAACCACTCAACAAACCTCCACGAATCCCCAAAATGTCTGCTTTCTATACTACGGGCAGACTGCGCATGCGCAAAATGATGAAAACGGACGATACATTAGTCCAGTCGGATCCCACTCACTCACCGTCGTTAGTGCGTCCATGCGTTAAGACGGGCATTGGGAACGCCTCACGGGCGTTGTGCACGCTTCACTCACTCACTCACTCACTCACTCACATCCACTCACCCACTCACTCGCTCACTCACTCACTCATTCACTCACACACTCACTCACACTCACTCATTCACTCACATACACGCGCGCATACACACACTCACGGGTAACTCTTACAGGTAGTTTGATGGAAATATAGGCCGTTATCTACTCCAAATGAACTCCATCGCACCTCCGAGACTCCCGCTTTCGCTACTACTCTCACTGATGACGTCACCAGTGACGTCACAGGTGACGTGGACATCCCTTCAAGTCGTGGTCTACACCCCGAGAGCTACAAAATAAGACTTCCCTAGACACATTCGGACCCATAGTGGTCCATATCGGCCTCAAAATGTCTATTTCCATACTACGGCCTGCCTGCGCATGCGCAGAATTATGATATTCCTAACACCCATCCTCCCAGGCGGATGCGCCCTCACGTAGGCATCACATTGATACCTCACTCGACTCAATCAGACCATTAGTGGCCCACCTACACCCCCAAACGTTCCTTCCAATGCACTTTTCCCACAATTCCCTGTCTGCGCATGCACAGAATGCCGGCAACGGTCGACACACTAGTCCAGGCGGATGCCCCCTCACGTATCCTAGTGGCCCATCCAGACCTCAAAACGTCTATTTCCATATCCTTTTCCCACAATTCCCTGTCTGCGCATGCGCAAAATGTCGACAACGGTCGACCCACTAGTCCAGGCGGATGCCCCCTCACGTATCCTTCACAACGATACCCACTCGACCCCATCGGCCCACTAGGGACTCCCCTAGACCACAAAACGTCTATTTCCATACACTTTTCCCATAATTCCCTGTCTGCCCATGCGCAGAATGTTGAACACGAACGATACACTAGTCCAGGCGGATGCCCCCTCACGTATCCTTCACATTGATGCCTCATACGACTCCATAGGACCACTAGTGACCCATCCAGACCCCAAAACGTCTATTTCCATATCCTTTTCCCACAATTCCCTGTCTGCGCATGCGGACAATGTTGACAACGACCGAGACACTACTCCAGGCGGACGCCCCCTCACATAGGCTTCACATTGAAACCTCATACGACCCCATCGGCCCATCAGGGCTCCCCTAGATCCCAAAACGTCTATTTCCATATCCTTTTCCCACAATTCCCTGTTTGCGCATGCGCAGAATGTTGACAACGACCGAGACACTAGTCCAGGCGGATTCCCCCTCACATAGGCTTCACATTGATACCTCATACGACCCCATCGGCCCATTAGGGGCTCCCCTAGATCCCAAAACGTCTATTTCCATATCTTTTTCCCACAATTCCCTGTTTGCGCATGCGTAGAATGTTGACAACGGCCGAGACACTAGTTCAGGCGGATGACCCCTCACATAGGCTTCGCATTGATACCTCACTCAACTCCATCGGCCCATTAGGGGCTCCCCTAGATCCCAAAACGTTTATTTCCATATCCTCTTCCCACAATTCCCTGTTTGGGCATGCGTAGAATGTTGACAACGGCCGAGACACTAGTCCAGGCGGATGCCCTCTCACATAGGCTTCACATTGATACCTCACTCAACTCCATCGACCCATTAGGGGCTCCCCTAGATCCCAAAACGTCTATTTCCATATCCTTTTCCCACAATTCCCTGTTTGCGCATGCGTAGAATGTTGACAACGGCCGAGACACTAGTCCAGGCGGATGCCCCCTCACATAGGCTTCACATCGATACCTCATACGACCCCATCGGCCCATTAGGGGCTCCCCTAGATCCCAAAACGTTTATTTCCATATCCTTTTCCCACGATTCCCTGTTTGCGCATGCGTAGAATGTTGATAACGGCCGAGACACTAGTCCAGGCGGATGCCCCATCGCATAGGCTTCACATTGATACCTCACTCAACTCCATCGGCCCATTAGGGGCTCCCCTGGATCCCAAAACGTCTATTTCCATATCCTTTTCCCACAATTCCCTGTTTGCGCATGCGCAGAATGACGCTATTCCAACCCCACACCCACCCCATCGGATGCCCCCTCACATAGGCTTCACATTGATACCTCACTCAACTCCATCGGCCCATTAGGGGCTCCCCTAGATCCCAAAACGTTTATTTCCATATCCTTTTCCCACAATTCCCTGTTTGTGCATGAGTAGAATGTTGACAACGGCCGAGACACTAGTCCAGGCGGATGCCCTCTCACATAGGCTTCACATTGATACCTCACTCAACTCCATCGACCCATTAGGGGCTCCCCTAGATCCCAAAACGTCTATTTCCATATCCTTTTCCCACAATTCCCTGTTTGCGCATGCGCAGAATGACGCTATTCCAACCCCACACCCACCCCATCGGATGCCTTCTCACATAGGCTTCACGTTGATACCTCACTCAACTCCACCGGACCATTAGGGGCTCCGCTAGATCCCAAAACGTCTATTTCCATACCCTTTGTCTACCGCGCATGCGCAGAATGACGCGATTCCAATCCCACACCCACCCCATCGGATGTCCCCTCACATAGGCTTCACATGGATACCTCACTCGACTCCATCGGACCATTAGTGGCTCCTCCAGACCCCAACACGTCTATTTCCATACCCTTTGTCCACCGCGGATGCGCAGAATGACGATCTTTCAACCCCACACTCAGCCCATCAGATGCCCCTTCACGAATGCTTCACATTGATACCTCATACGACCCAATTGGACCATGCAGCGTATTTGAAGTCTGGGGACTACTTTTTCTCCGCGGAAGCTTTTTCCCGCGACCGCAGCACCACCAGACATGACCGCATCGCCGCGGAGGAATACAAGGTCAAAGGTTGCCAGACCTATAGTGGTCAAAACTTGGCACACAGCCAATGCTGATGCAATCTATAACCTTAAGCTGGTGGCGCCCCCTGTCGGACGCTTCACGCAAATCAAGAGTCGCTAGCGACATCGTGGGCGACGTCGTGGGCGACGTCGCGTTTAAACAGAGCGACGTCGCGTGGCGTTCCATCTCTTAACATTATAAGAACGCGAAAATGTGATCTTTTTGGGGCTTTTAACTACTACTGGAGTGAAGACTATCCCGTTCTGTGACTTAAAATTATTCTACAGCAATAACTTTGCCCAAGAGACATTTGTCCGTGTGCAGTCTTCAATGTCGCAATTCGTAATCCGGAATTGACATCTCTAATGCCGCATTATGTTACAATGCTGGCGAGTTAAGGGTTATCGCAAATCATTAGATATTGTGTTTGACCATTAATATGATTCAGTCACTGAAACGAATACTGAAATTACCACTTAAAGCCATTTTATTTCTCGTAGATTCAACACTTAAGAAATCACACGCGTTTTTGTCCCAGCGTGAATTTGCGTGGTACCGGAAGCATTACTATGCCGAATTGACCGAGAAACAAACAACGCAGGTCGGTTGTTCGACATTTATTTGGGTCCACAGAAACAGACGTTCCAATAAAAATAGAAAAGATTTACACAGATGCTTTATTGCAAGAAATATAAGGCGTTCATTAGGAAAGTGATCCGCAAGTCACCGTGATTCGAAACCCACAAAACTACTGTATAAATTCCCTCCAAAATGTACAAAACACGTATTCCCTCCAAAACCACAACCTGGATGAGTCGCTGAGCTAATTAGTTTGCACAACGTTTTTTGTGTTGACCGAGTTTGAGGTTTAATAACCCTGGAAAGAAAATACCCACACATAAAAGCAAGAAAAGACAAACAAAAAACTGGTTACAACGTGTGCGTTTTAATGTTGAGTTTTATTCACTGGGAAAGGCCAAGAACGCATCTCCAGTCATCTGGGATCCTGGAGCTTCCGGGGCCTAGGCGGCCCCTCGACTCTCTCCTTATTGTGCTGTCATAGTATAGCTCCAAATGTGAAAACTTGTCTACGTCCTTGTAACTGCAGGGGTTCTTTCTTCAATTTCAAGAAAAATTCAAATCTCGTTGATATACATGCACTCTTAAAATAATTCATGGATTTTGTTCCAGGTTTTATTCAGGCCATTTGACGACAACTGTGTTTCAAGGATGATTTTTTTTTATATTTTTCTTGAAAATGAGGAAAGAATCTCTGCAGTTAAGAGCAACTTACTCGAACTCCAAGAACTCGTCCTGAATTTTAAGTTCAATCGTCTAGAACGATCGTGGAAATGTCGGACGATTTAAAGAGTGCAGAAATACTAATATTCTTCAGTCAGTTCTTAGAAAGAGTAGAAAGAACAAAATAACTTCAATTCCATCATAATTTTTTTTTTTGAGAGTTATGGGACTATCTCTCTCCGCTAAATTGAAAGCTTATAGATCTACACTACAATCTGTCGGGACGTGACAGGTTAAGTAACGGTATACAGTGTTGGACAGCAGTAAATAAAAGGATATTTTCAACGGCCTGGTAAATGTGGTCACATAAGGAGGTATACTGTAAGAACAACTGAAAAACACAAACACATAAAAGCACACAGAAAATCCACACACACATACACGCGTAAATCCAATGGGAATAACAAAATTTAAGACGGTGTACGGATGTGGGGGTTGCGTATATGTTTTGGAAGCGAAGATATAATTTGTACAGTACAACACAGCGAGTTGCAGACTTTCCGAGAGATAACTTCATAACAGGCAAAAAGCTATACGATAATGCAGGATAATTATTATTCATTTATGCTGACATTTTCTTCATCGATAGTGTCAGAGATCATTCATGAAATGACGGCCTCGCCATACGATCCACATCGCAATAGCTGCTCCCTAAACATGCGCAGATCGATTTTGTCCTAAAATACCGGAAGGCGACGGGAAGGGCGACGTCGCTAGCGACATCGTGGGCGACGTCGCGTTTAAACAGAGCGACGTCGCGTGGCGTTCCATCTCTTAACATTATAAGAACGCGACGGGAAGGGCGACGGGATGGGCGACGTCGCCCATCGCGTCGTGTTGACTAAAGCGACGCGCGACGCGAGACGGGAAGGGCGACGTCGCGTCGCGTTCTATCTCTTAACATTATAAGAACGCGACGGGAAGGGCGACGGGAAAGGCGACGTCGCCCTTCCCGTCGCCTGCGACGCGCGACGCAAAAATGGCCGAAATGGAACACCATAGCAACCTGACGTAATTTCAAGCCTTCATTATCTAATCATGACGGAATTTACGAGAATATTTGTGTAGAAATTAATCTGTAAGTGAGGATGACTAATCAATTAACAAGTTTGTTGGTTTGCGCGACTATATGGTGGAGTCCATTGTGTCAAGATTTTAATAAGCGCATAGTTAGCATACGGTTATATAATAATATAATCAGTGATAATGGTTACTGTTATATGGAGATCGATATACCCGTATTGGTAGAGATATGGATAATAGGACAAGTATTCTCACCTGGCCTTTAATTAGTACATAATTATACGGTATATTCTTCACCAGAGACAGTGCTAACCAGTCTCAATGAATGTCCGATTTCACACTCAACAATCAAAATGCTTTGTCTAGATAAGCGGACATACAAACACTAAGCAGCCTTCAGTAGTGGTTTCACTCAGTCCGAAATAGATACACTTTCAGTTACAGACGTCATGCATTATAAAACGCTGGAGATGTGCTGGCAAAGATCCTCCCCGTTGTCATCGATTTAAATATCACAGAAATATCACAGAGCTGTTGACCATGCTGGCGAAATTTCTTCAAACTGGTACATGGCGGCCATTAAATGCCAGTGCGTTTTTCGTTACAATCAAGAATGAGACCGCATCCTATAGCTCTCTGGGCTTCCACAATTCGAGTACTGATTCTGAAAACGTGAGAGTTACTGACTGGGACGATACGCTGATGATAAAAACATGTCTGTTTATCTCCGTCATGGTTTTACTAATGGTGTGGTCATGCAGAATGCTGCTGAAAATATTCTCCAGATCCCAGGATATTGGACCAGGTGAAGATCAGATTTTCGATGATTTCATGCCGATCCGATTGATGCAAGATACCTGAATTAGTTAATTAATGCCAGCATTTGGAATAATTTTTCAGCAATGTCCATTCCTTCAGTATACGTAAAGATGATGGGACCTAAATTTGATTACCAATCTAACTGATGTGCCACCCTTCAACGGAGACTCGAGATTCGCTATCAAGGCCGATTTCACGTTCATCTGGTAACCTGTGTGGATAATTTGGACTCTTCAATGTGGTGAATTCGATTGTTTTCAACAAGGCCTTTTTCTAGACGATTGATAACCGGTTACGGATTATTTGGACTGGCTCAATGAGAAAATGCGACATTTTTTGATCGATAACAGGCTATGGACAAATTGGACTATTGCCAACGCGAAGAATGCGACAGTTTATGCAGCTTGACCATTTCCTATACAGCTTGTGACTGGCGGCGAATACTGTGGATTTACCAGTGTCGAGATCAAAAATGAGACTTGAACTGGTGTTATGTTGAGACGAGGGATTTGGCCAGTAGGACAATTTCAGTTTTCATGACATCCGAGAATGCACTGCACAGTGGTATGAATTTGTGACTAGATAACACGAAAAGGATAACTCTTGTAAAAAGAGGTAACGACAATTCCAAAAACTTTAGGCTTGTCAGCATGGTAGACTACCGTGTTCTTCAATGTGATATGTTGTATATGGTAATATCCGCGTGTAAGGCGACATTTCTACTGTAACGCCAGCTGGCGTCATTACGTAAAGCGTAATGCCTTTTGTTAACGTCATATGATGTTGTCAATCCGATTGTTGCACAACGCCACCGTACGACGTTGTATGTATCAAAATGTTGCACTTCAACGCGATACATTATCGACAGCCGTGCAGAACAGAATAGTTTAAATGAAAATTTTTTGAAAAAGTAGAAAATTGTTCATACACAGCAGTTGAATGCTCGGGAATCTTCATACCTGTGTAAATCCTGCCAGAGAGAATTTAACATTTTCGTTCCAAGTGATGTGCTAGTTCGTCGTAGAAAGACAATATATAGGCTTATATAAACCTGAAATGAGGATTTGTTTCTATTATCAAGGTGTACTGCCTTAGAAATGTTTTGTGCATCTTCACCACCATGCCATTTCCGTATCATATATAACTTCCGATATCCGCAGAATGAAGCGATATAGAAGGGCGTCTGGAGCAGGATGTTGGCATCTGTATCATAGGTCATCTGTTTCGATCTGGCCATCTTCAGTAGCAAAGTGCAAATGAGATTCCCGTACTAGTTAATGTCATTATCTTTGTTTCAAATGACAAAATATCTGTGTTATGAGCATGATCCTGAATCATGTTGATGATTTGATATGTTTGTAGGAGCATGCACCCAACAGTGAACTCATTCCACGTTTGGTCTAGCGTTTGAGTTTGAACCTGCTTGAAGCATTTCATCAACGATCTCGTACTTCCCACACATGTAGCGGGGTCCAGTCTGTCTGACTTGTGGTATTTATTTTGTGATCAAAACCTGGACCAAGTAGTCACTGAATAACATCCTCATTGCATCCCATTGCCACAGTATTCACTACAATATGTCACATGTCATTACGTATCAATATGTAGTTCCCAGATCCCACATCATACAAACTACCAAAGGCGACCCTTTGTAATACCGAATACCTCCAAACTCCGCTGCATGGAGAGAGAAGAACCTGTATGAGGTTTTCATTGGATATGTAGTGTTTCCACGCTTTAGATATGCAGATGTTTTTTGATGTTGAATGTTATCAATAATAAATGTTTATCTAACTGCAAAATACTAACAGTATCAAATTTACATGAAAACGAATAGTTACTTTGATATTGTTTGTAAACAGACATGTACACCCCTTTATCACATTTCAGAGTAAATTGTAGGGTTTTGATTGGTTAATTACCATAGTGCATTAGACCGTATTGCAATTCTTCGTTATCCACCGTTGGTATACCAATTCAGAATTGTCGTATACCAATGCTGTCAAGGTCGCGCGTGCTCATATACCAACGCAGTCAAGGACGTGGTGCAACACCTGCAGACAAAGCCTGTTTCAGGCGAATTTGTCTGCGCGAGTTTGTATGGGCGAGTTCCGTCACTGGAACAAGTTGTGCGAGGCAAATTGCGTATTTGCGGAGGAAGATAAGAAATAAATTATCATCCAAAGCTTTATATGCCACATAAACAGGAACGTCAGAATGTCAGCTAAGTATTTCATCCAGTTTATTGTTCATCGCGGAACAGATCGAAAAGAGATCGAAGCACTTTGCCTGTCCGACTCACGATGTCTTTACCGTACGCTGTTCAACGTTGAGTTATGCCTGTTTTTCTTTCGAGTTGGTGATATGTTAAACCAACCAGGAAAATAGCTCTTCAATGTGATAAATTCGTTATACCAGTGTTTTGCGTTGGTATACAGGCTGATATTTCGTCTCGAAGATAAATATTTTCACTCGCCCTTCGGGCTCGTGAAAATATTTATCTTCTCGACGAAATATCAGCCTGTATACCAACGCAAGACACTGGTATAACTTATAGTATCTGACTGTCCGAAATTTGGATTTGTGTCATATTTGAGGTTATGAGCAAAATTTGGGGATATTGATTCATGGGACATGACCGTCGTCATTGTTATAGTTGTGTTTTATAGCCGAACGCCTTGCACTTCAAGATATAATAGCATGGGAAACGATAATGTTTTCCCAGTGATGTTATGGTCGAAAGCAGGGCATGATGTATCGAGTGTTTTCGATTGTACTTGCATCCGTGTCAAAATCTTCGGAAATCTTCTATCACCATTTAATGATGCTGATGGAATATGGTGACAATCGCTCTAAATCGTCACCCTTTCTTGTCGATGCTGTGATCACTATTTTGGTGATACCTATGAAGAGTAATAACAAGGAGACTCATTTCCTTTATAGTCCTGCAGAGATTATACGTTCACCGTTCGGTTTGGCCGTAAATTTTTCCTTAGTGTGTTGCTTTTACAAACCGAAAATATAATTTCCTCGTGTTTTCTTCAAACGTTATTAGCTTGAGAGAAAAAATTCTGAATTTTTTATTCTGACTTTTCACGGAGAAGAGATGAATAAAAAAAAACACGAGTATTCAAAAGTAGGTATTTGTTCGTTTTTGCAATTTTTGTTGATATTCTTGGAGGGAATTTCCTTCATATGTAAAATATGACACCTTTAACCAAAACGAATCGTAGATCTACAAATTCGGTGGGTTTGATCCTAAATGATACTGAAAAATCGTTTTGGTTAAAGGTGTCATATTTTCATAATTTAGAAATATGTGAAAACGCTTGGAATGCTCTGTAAAGGTTAGTTCACCGCCATTCGGCACACGATTACTTCAGCTAAAAGTTATAACAGCTGTTTGGCTAAATGGTAACAGTGTCGGTCTACAGATTAAATGAATGCCAACCCGTGTGTTCGAATCCCAAATCATAAGAAAACAATATTTTCATTTTTCTCTTTTTTTTTCTTCATCTTGATTTTGGACTTCAAAGTGCAATAGTGATGTGAGATAAAGACAGCAAACCGCCAACGAAAATAATCGCTAATGTTATTAAAATTCGTGAATAAAGTTACACACAACTCCGCTCACACAGCCACACCACTTGTTCAGTAGTGAATATTGTGACGATCCAGCAGCGCAAAAACTTAATTGTTACATCCGGGTCAAAGTTCACGTCCGGGGCAAAGGTCACTTACGGTCACGTGACGGCCCAACAGGAGTGATCTGCCCATAAAGAAGACCGTACCGGTATGCTTCAGTGATTTAAATGTTAACCCTAATGGACAACCCACTCATGGACATTTGCGGTAGGGGGTGTGGCGCCTTGTTTCCTCTGTCTCACCATGTAGAATACGATGGGAGGGGTCTCGTGGCCATGGGGTGACGTTTGCTAAAAGTTCACGCAGGTCTGGGGTGGACATGTTAGGCCCGTTCCGGCGCAGTGGACACTGGCCTGTTCAATGTTAGTCCCAATGGGGAACCCACCAATGGACATTTGCGATATGGGGTGTGGCACCCTGTTGCCCCTGTTTCCAGCTGTAGAACACGATGGGTGTGGACTCGAGGCGGTGAGTTGAATTTCGCTGAAAAGTTCCGATTACGCATGCGTGTTCCATAGGCAGATCGGGGGTGGACGTTTTGGTCACGTGGTGGACCACTATCGGTTCGACTAGGTCGTATGAGGTGTCATAGTGAAGCACTCGTGGATGACCATCCTACCGGATGGGTATGGAATGGAAGTAAGGTTATGGTGCGCATGCGCAGGAAGGAAATTGTGGGAAAAGAGCATTGGAATGGACGTTTTGGGGTCGAGGTGGGCCAATATTGGTCCGAGTGGGTCGTGTGGGGTATCCATGTGAAGCACTCCTCGAGGCAGATCAAGTCATGCGTGGGTGCATGTAAAACTTTCCCCGGAAAGATTCAGAAACATGAACTTTACCCCTTAAAGGTGAAACCCCTATCAACCAGGCTAATATCGGTTCTCAGCGGATCGTGACCTGCCTGGAGGTAAAGGGTGGGATAGCGGGAGCATGTTTACACCTGGTGAGTCGTGAAAATGGGAATGTTGTTGTTGTTGAGATAGTGTAGTCTCTTAATTTCGGGGAAGTAAAAATCAAGGGAAGTAATCCAGCTGCCCCTTAGTAGTAGAGAAAGCAGAGACCCCGTATATTTACCGAATGACCTTTGTAGAGTGTTTTACAGTAACGCCTTAACGCCCTATCTGAACGCCTTAACGCTCTATCTTAACGCCTTATCGTAACGCCTTAACGCCCTAGCGTAACAGGTTTTTATCTTTTGCGCGTGGTAGTACCACGCTATTATATAATACTAACGCGTCGACAAGGTGTATGTATCAATCCATTTACACCACAGAATAAATAGGTTGAGACTTTGACTTTGTCTTCGATGTTGTCATCGCTCTACGCCGGGACATTGTACGGAGGTTTCGCTGGGAAAACTCCTGTCCTATTTATAGATCCTATCGGGTAGAGCTAGACTGAATGTGAAACGCGTATACGCACGAGGTGTGGTAGACAAAGGGCACTTTCGGATGTGCTGACCATGCGCCAGGCACTTCAAGGTTATTTGCATAGCAATACATGCAGCAAGAGAAAGTGAATCCCCACGCAACGCCCGAACGACTATCTTAACTCTCTAACACAGGCATCGACGGCTGCTCCTGTCCAATCAAAAGACGTCATTTGATGTTGCATCTATAATATTCTCTCTTGCACAGTAGAGTCAGAGTGGGAGTGATATGCACACGCGCAATCGAGGAGTAGCAGAGAAAGGGAGTTTCGGAAGTGCAAAGGAGCGCGTTTGGGGAGATGGAGCCATGTTCACTCTGGTAAAGTTACCTGTGTGTGCGTGTGAGGAGGAGGAGGATTGAGTGAGTGAGTGGTGGCGGTGGTGATGGCGTTGCTGATCACCCGTCTTAACGCAGTGAGGCCGTAACGTCTTAACGTCTTTTGTACCTAGTCCCATAATGTCTTAACGCCATGATGCAGACATTTGAGAGAAAGAGAGGTCAACACAATCACATGTTTTCATATAGTTTATTATCCCCTCCATCACATCATACCCACGTAGGAGGAGCCGCGTTGGGTATGTTTACAATTCAAGTATGCTCTTGTCCAATCAGAAGATGCCATTTGGGGCTACATCTCTCATATTCGTTCTTGCCCGTTAGGTGTATTCTCGGCTGCTCTTGTCCAATCAGAAGCCGTCTCTTCATAAAGTTCAATTTTCGGTCATGTTCGCGCTGATCCGTTTGTTCTAATCGTCGTCGTGCAGTCGAGGATACTGTAACGGCAATATGTCTCGAAACAGCTATTTGCTCATTTTGGTCGCATTTTGCAGGGCCTCGGTGGGTGGTAGCCCCATATCCTCTTCCAGGTGACGCTTGGTCTTCATGATGCACCTGTGCGTGGGGTCGCCTTCTGATAGGACGAGAGCAACCGAGAATGCATCTAACAGGCATGAACGAATATGGCAGATGCAGCCCCAAATGGCGGCTCCTTTATTTATTTATTTATTTAATTTAATCGATACAAGGTCAATAGGTCTGAGACCCAGTAATAGACCAGGTAAAACACTATATACAACATTTAACATAAACAATGACACTGAGATTAAAGGCATAATGCTTAACAATATAATAATATGCTAGTATATGCATATAGATAAGATACGCGTGTGTTTGAACAAATTATAAACATTGTATAACATCTAAATCTGCTTCTTAAAAGCCCATTTCTATAAACAATATGTCACAGTTTGCCTTAAGACTAACGTTATTAAAATAAACACTTGGTAAAAACGTATATGCAATATATATAGATAAGAAAACAATACGTTTAAACAACTTTACGAACATTGTAAAGCATTTAAAATCTGTTTCTTAAATTTAAACTTTGATGTAAATATGTCTACGTTTGCGTTAAGAGAAATATCATTGAAGTAAGTTAAAGTTCGTGGTAAAAATACATTCTTTCTAAGACTAATTCTACATTTAGGAGGTGCGAACAAACATCTCTGTCGTAAAACACGTGACGGTGCATAAAAGTTGACCTGGGATAAAACATAAGAGGTGTCAAAGCTGCTATTTAAAACAGAGTGTAGAAAAGAAAGATCTAAATACTTCCGTCTATCTTCCAAACTTAAAAGCGAAAAAGATTTACAAACACCTGTATATCCCACGTCAAAGTAATTCGTACCAGTTTTAAAACACAAAAATCTAAGAAAACTTTTCTGAACACGTTCAACTTCCATCGACAGTTCTTTTGTATGTGATGACCAAACCACAGAGCAATACTCTAATTTGCTTCTAACCAATGAAATATAAAGTGATTTGAATGAATCTGGATTGGTAAAACTCTTACAGCTTCTTTTAATAAAGCCTAACATCTTCTGATTGGACAAGAGCATACTTGAATTGTAAACATACCAAAAGCGGCTCCCCAGCGTGGGTATGATGTGATGAGGGGATAATAAACTATATGAACACTTGTGAACGTGTTTATCTTTCTTTCTCTCAACTGTCTGCATCATGGCGTTAAGACATTATGGGACTAGGTATAGAAGACGTTAGGGTGTTACGGCGTCACTGCGCTAAGCCGGGCGATCAGCAACGCCAACGCCACCGCCACCACCACCACAACCACCACCACTGACTCATTCACTTACTCCTCCTCCTCATCTTCCTCCTCCTCCTCACGCGCACACACAGGTAACTCTACCAGGTAGCAAGAGTGAACGTGGCTCCATCTCCCCAATCGCGCTTCTTTGCACTTCCGACACTCCCTTTCTGTACTACTACTCGAGTGCGCGGGCGCATATCTCTCCAATTCTTACTCTACTGGGCAAGAAAGGATATTATAGATGCAACTTCAAATGACGGGTTTTGATTAGACAGAAGCAGTCGTCGATGGGTCTGTTAGGTAGTTAAGATAGGTGTTAAGGCGTTGCCTGGTTTGCCTTCTCTCGCTGCATGTATTTCTATGCAAATAACCTTGAAGTGCCTGTGCCATAGTCAGCACCTCCGAAGGTGCCCTTTCTCTACCACACATGAGTGCGTATACGCGTTTCACTTCCAGTCTGGCTCTACCGATATGACCTGTAAATGGAACAGGGGGTTTCCCAGCAAAACCTCCATACAATGTCCCGGCGTAGAGCAATGACGACATCGGGGACCACCAAGAGTCAACTTGTTTTATTCCGTGGTGTGAATGGAATAGCACGGTACAATCTCGTGCAAAAGACAAAAAAGTGTTACGCTAGAGCGTTTAGGCTTTAGGATATGGTGTTAAGGCGTTAAGATAGGGCGTTAAGGCGTTACTGTAAAGCACTCCACAAAGGCTATATGGCAAATATACTGGGTTTCTGTTTTCTCTACTACGAAGGGGCAAATGGATTACTTCCCTTGAATTTTACTTCCCCGAAATTGAGAGGCTACACTATCTCAACAACAACACCATTCCCATTTCTACGACTCACCAGGTGTGAAGTCCGTTTTCCGTTTTATTTTTTTCTGTGAAAACGTGAACCCGCTATCCCACCCTGCACCTGTCGGCATGTCACGATCCGGTGGGAAGCGATATTAGTCCCTCTAGATCTGGCTGATAGGGGTTTTCCATCTTCTAGGGGTAAGATCCGTGCTTCCGGATCTTTTCCGGGGAAAGTTTTACATGCATCCACCCATGTATTGGCCCACCTCTACCTCAAAACGTCCATTCCAATGCTCTTTTCCCAGAATTCCCTGCCTGCGCATGCGCACCATAGCTTTACTTCCATTTCATACCCATCCAGTTGGAAGGTCCCCCACGCGTGCTTCACTATGCCACCTCACACGACCCAGTGGAATCAATAGTGGTGCACCACGACCCCAAAACCTCCACCCTCGATCTGCATATGAACTACGCATGCGCAGTCGGAACTTTTCAGCGAAGTTCAACCCATGGGCTCGAGATCCCTCTCATCGTGTTCTACAGCTCGAGATAAAGTACACAGGGTGCCACACACCAAAGCGCAAATGTCCATGAGTGGGTTCCCCATTGGGACTAACATTGAACAGGTCATTGTCCACTGAGCCGGAATGGGCCTAACATGTCCACTCCAGACCTGCCTGAACTTTTTAGCAAAAGTCACCCCATGACCACGAGTCCCTCCCATCGCGTTCTACATGTTGAGACAGAGAAAACAAGGTGCCACACCTCATATCGCAAATGTTCATGAATGGGTTGCTCATTAGGTTTAACATTGAAATCACTGAAGCGTACGGTCTTCTTTAGGGGCAGATCACTCCTGCTGGGCCGTCACGTCACCGGAAGTGACCTTTGACCAGCACGACCTTTGACCCGGATGTGATGTCATCCGTGACGTTATTGTGACGTCACGCCACACCCTCACGCTTCACCCTCATTTTTACTGATGAATTTCAGGGCTTCCTACTGTATGGAGACACCATATTTCGACACTTCCTCCTAAAATCACACCCATCCTCTAAAATCTCTTGTCTTGAGGGCCTGTGAGCAAGACAAACCGACTGGTCCGTATTTCCAGTTCTGGTGGTAGTATGCATTTGCTCTGTTCGAATAGCAATTATCAGCACTGAACAAGCAAATTGTAATTAGAGTAATGTTTAGATAAAAATTTATTTTTTAACATATCCAAACGCAACGTGTATAAAGTATCAATCATATAGTCAGTAACTGTAGATTAATTTTCTAGAATGCACAACAACCACTGTACATTGTTTCCACGCATGCATAGTCCCTTCAGTCAATTAGTACACTCAAGGCTGCTTTAACTTTTACCAAAGACACCCACATTTATTTAAATAATATATTGATTTTCTTCAAAAAATATTCTGCTTATATTTTCTACATGAACCGATAGTTCATGTATACGTGTACATTAGTAAGTTAAGTCACTTGCAAAATATAGAGTATTTAATTACTAAAACTAATTGTGAGGGCCTTACCAGAAGTGAAACAAGGGAGATAAAACCCTTTGCTAATCGGGCTATAGCGCAATAGAGAAGAGGTGTGTGCTGTTTTAAATCCGCAACACATCTGGAAAAGCACACCACGAATCCAAGTGAAACAAGGCACTTGCTGGTAATTCCGCGTCGTAAATCCGAACGAAAGAAGTCGCTTCAACACAGTAAACCCTTGGTTCTTGTCCATCATAGAAAAGTCCGTGATCGGGTTAGTCGGGTATGTTAGGTTAGAGTCACACAAATCAACAGACAATCACAGTACAGTCGTTCTTTCCATTGAAGATGTCATCGACTTTGCCGTCAAGCCTGTGGGTTCCCTCAAAAGAGTTGACCTGCTCAAATTGCTCACATCGGACGCTTCATATCAATACAACTCGTACAGACAGGCATGACGGTAACGACAATATTAACACGATTATTAATTTAGCTACGTATCTGGAACGAAGATAACCAGGCGATGTTCCAACCATGAACAACAGCTAAATATCAGTTCATTTTATAAATGCAAAAGCCAGACAACAAAATAAAAACTCAAATTATAATATTAAAATAGCGAAACGTTAGTTTTGATCAAAGGGACACATGTTTGCAACAAAAATACAGCTAATGTCACTTCTTCTTACCGGAGACCACCGATTTTTGAGCGCTGAATTTCGTAGCAAAATCCATGTCTTCTTACATGCAGTATCAATTATTACCACTGAGTCGGAGAAGCGACATCTTGACTGTACCCGCGCTGTACAATAAGTCACCAATTACGTAACGGAACAGAACGGCTGTCGAAGTGTAGATTCGTGGAAAATAATCTACCCCCTTTACAACAAAGGAGGCTATGGTTTAAGTAAGAGAAAACACTCGCATCTGTAGAATTTAGAAAAAGAACCTACAGTTACTCGTGCTTTCTCAGTCGTTGATCAGCGTAAGCAGTCAGTACGAGAGATCATATTTACAAAATAAAAGTTGATTAGATATACTCAGATATATCACATTATTTATAAACTTGATCTTAAACTTGAACGCTCCCTGCCAGAGTGGAGCGTTTTTCAAAGATAAAGTCAAGAAATGGTCAACCGGCAAGGTATCATCCGTACTCCGTATGACTGATCAGTATAGGCCTACTTAAGGATCATCAGGATCATTGAAATTTTCGAAATTTTTTGCCAAGTCTAAATTTCCAAAAACGCATCTCATCATTATAATGCCTCAATTTGATGACACAATGTTACCATAAGACATGAAATGACAAAAAATGTATTTCTTTTTTGGGGGGAATTTTTTTCAAAACTTCAGTGAAGCAAAAATGTAATGAAATGACAAAGAATTTCGTTAAGCGACTTTCAGAAAATAAATACTAGAACAGGCCAGGAAAACGATAAATAAAATGACTCCACTAAGTTTTGGAGGTCCTACGAGCGAAATTATCCATTTCGCCCGAAGCACGTGGCCTCACTTACATATTTCGACTGTGCACGTGAACACAAAATACCGCTGAAATTTCGCAGATATTGAAGATAATTCAATAGAAAATAAAGTAAAGCAGATACTAAATTCAAATTTTCCACAAATACACAGTACTTTTAAGTCCATCTGTTGGCAAAGAAATCGAATTCAGCGCTTTGAAATAACACAGGTCGGAATGTGACAGTGAGTGCTTCTTTCCCAAACAAGGTGACCCATCACATGTTCATAATATTCATACGCGCAAGTAGGCATGTCGAAGATATCGTCCATAACATGTATAAACATCAAAGAGGCATCATAATTCAGTAAAATATGGTGATATTTAGAATACAAAATATTTAATTGGACAGTTTCAATGGTGAAAATCATTTTTGGAAACCTCCCTGGAGATGTACTTTTTCCAGCCGCCTTACTCTAATATCGTGTCGCCTTCTTCTCGAGAAATCGCGCGAGATTTGATAATTTGGTCAAACTCAGGAAAAACAGATCATCCGTCTAATTACATCAAATTTAGACAACAAAGATGGTAGTATAGTGAATTTCGGTGAGTAGCCCTCACACCTGAATGGTTGTGCATTCCGATCGCATGTTCTGAAAGCGTTTGTCGATGAGAATGGGTGAACATAAACTTGCTTACCTCAATGCCATTAACCCTCTGCACAACGTGCCAACAACAACACGAAACAACAACAACACGTTGAATGACTGTCTCATTCAGATGACTTTGATTTACAGGTGTTCAGTTTTTTGCGAAGGGTTAATGCATCGAGGCCGGAAAAAGTCCAACTGAGCAGGAAGAAATGTGAATCGCCATTTTCCCGAACATTTCAGTTTGCTTGACCACGTGTAGCATTCTATTTTCCGACAACTTCAAGTAGGTCGGTGTAGTGAGAATAGGTTTTCTCACTTGTCAGTATAGACTATAACAGACTATTAACGAACATTATTGTCAGTGATGCAGGGGAGACAAGTGCTTTATTATCACAAGAGTTGTCTCCCCTCTCTTCCCTGGTAGAGGGCGCTGATTGCCCTCTAGCCAATGAGAGTAACTCGCGGGCTTGGTAAAGAAGCCAGAGAAGATAGGACCTTGGGACAGACAAGACGTACTAGAGACTGCTTCTCTCAGGGTTTTAACCGGCAGGTAAGCCTGTCCACTGTACTGGCTGATATCTATGTAGGTGTAATTACTACAACTGGTGTCTAGAAGTTTAATCAATCTGTTCAAATTGGTCGGTTGTAGACAAATTTGATCTGGTTGGCGATTCTGGCGTAGTTTACCTTTGCTGGTCGGCCATCTTGAATATTGAGAAAATTTGCGAGTGAAAATCAGATTCCCGAGTCCTGACAAATTTGTTGACTGCTATTTACGATTGGGTCGATATAAACTGGAAGTTTGTTGTTTTATAGAAGGGGTTTTGTGGAATTTTGAACTAACAACGAAATTCTGGGATAATTTTTCCTCGTCAGCATGGACACGTTTTTTAGGAGTTGAACAGCTGTTCAATGGCGGATTTTCCAAATGAAAGTGCGTCGACTTTCATTAGTTGTTAACTAATGATTATACGGCAATAGTTCTCAAGCTCTGTGCAGTATATGGCATGGCTTGGCAATGATTGTTCCGTGAATTGAGCCAAAAACAGTCTGTGTGTTGTGACGAAAATTGGACCCAGGATAGTCTTCCCTTTTTGTCAGATCGGTTTTATTTGTTATTATTTGTCTTGGTACAATTTATCGCGAGTGAAGCGGGGTTATTTTGAACTACCCCAGTTTACAATTTGGTTTGAGTTCGCGTTCCTTTTGAAAAATTTGCGAGGTTACTGACACGTTGTTGTTCATTTGGAACAACAACAACAACGACAGTAACTTGAAGGGTAACATTCGGGAATAAAAAGGAATAGGATTGCAATTGTTTAGGTTGGTTAGACAGCCAGTATAGCGGGCAAACTTGCCTGCTGTTTGCCTTCAATATTGCACCTTAGATTTTCCTAGAGTTTTGTGTGGTTTGGTTAATTTTGATGTACAGTACTTATTTTTCTGAGATAGTATTTGGTAGTGAAAATTTGGGTTAGAAGTTAGGATAAAGGTTGGACAGGTGCAATATTTGAATGGTTTATATGTTTGTGTTGTCATATATACTGTGTACCGGTACTGTTTGTCTGTTCATATGTGTATTTTTGTGTTTTGTTCATAGTCCTGTCCCATGATAATTATATTTTTTATGTGTTCAGTGGTTGAGTTGGTAATGTTGGGGTTTTTGGATTAGATTTTGTGCATGGGATGAAGTTTTCATGACTGAACGCGGGTGGACTGATTAGTCATTTTCTTTTGGTCCGGTGAGTGAGTTTGGGGTACAGGGTCATGTACTGCATGACCTTGTGATGTGGATTCATCAGTCGTGTTGTTGACAAATTGTGGTCATTCTTGCTGTGCCACTGGTGAAGTTTTGCACGGTTGTCTTATCGAGACTTGTTCGTGGGAGTCTATAGCACTGTCAATTTCTGTTGGTCGACTTAAAATGTATAGCAATAGTTTGACCTTGTATTATCGGTCAAACTACATTGACTTTTCCGGTGGTCAATTTTTGTGAATTTGATTGGGACATTCACTGAAAATCTATGGCCTAAAGGCTAGAGTTCAATTAAGTAATTTTTGGAATTCGCCCAATTCCATTGTCAAGTTCACCTGGCTATTGCCTGGTGGCTATTGCGCGAGTGATTAGCTGGTGCTTATGTTGAATGTGAGGGATTTTCTCTCATTTGATTCAAATTCTTGCTAGCCATGGCATAGAACATTCAAATTGATGTTTCAATAGATTTGCTAATATATTGGTACCTAGTTTATTTTGGACTTGGTCAAAATTTATCCTCAAAGCTTGGCTACTAACTTCGTGGTTTTTCGTGAGGTGTTACATGTAGCTGAATGCTACCTGTGAGTTTACATAGTGAATACATAAATTGCTGGTGTTCATTCTGATTTGGTGAGTTACACTGTAAAAATTGAATTGACCTCATATTCTGTGGTGGTCAATATACACTGTAAACTTCTTTTGGGTGTTGACATATCGGCGCCACACTCAATTACATTGTGGTCTGGTGGTGTCAAGTGACACCATCTGATTTTGATTGAGTGATTAGTGTTTATTAAAACACACTCTTACATTTAGTTGAAAAAAAAATAATAAAAACAATTGGTGTTGGCATCAACACTGCCCCCGATTTTGGAAGAGCATTTATTAAATACGCAACCATAATTTAGTTGGTGATTTGGAAATGCCAACTTGGTGAATTTTGATTTTTTGAGGAAATAGACTTTGATTGCTGATAACTCCGTCTCATTTGGTATTGATTGACACCATTTGATGATTGTTTGATATTCAACACACATGCTATTGAGCCATTAGGCACTAACTGGGCTACTAGCGACAGCAATTATTTTGCATTTTATTTGGCTTGGTTCTGGCGAAAATTCACAGGGAAGTTGCAACAACGCGTTGACTACGGTAACGCGTGATGCACTTGTTTTGAAGGGTCTTGTTCTTTTTCATTTTTCCTGATGGGTTTGAGTTGAATAAGCACACTAGAATGCGCTGACTGCGGTAACGCGTGTGCATTCATTCTCTTAAGTGTTTCATTCTTTCATTTGTTTCGTTGAATTTCTGGAATGGAAACTCACTGAATGTGAGTAGTTGACACTACCACGTATTTCTGTTTCATACAGAAAACAGGATTCTTGTGCACAGCCATTGCTGTCAAGTTGGTTGACCGGTAAATTTTGAGCTGCGCATTTTATTTTTCCTGCAGCTTGGTTGGAATTGATTGTAGCTAGATTTGTACCATTGGAGGCGAGTCTGGTTGATAGTATTTTGGCAAATCAAGTAAGACAGGTAAATTTATTTCATGGCAGCCATTTTGGAAGTGAATATTGCGGTTTATTGAATATTTTCATTGGCATTTTGTGTAGTATCGCAATTTACACCATGACAGAACGGCACATATTGAACAGGAGTCCAGGAGAATTCTTTGATGGAGAATTCTCTTATTAGTGGAGTAGATGTTTCCATTTGTCCCGAGTATGTTTCAGAATTAATTGAAAAACATGTAGGGGAATTGCGAAGTGAGATGGAAAATCACATACAAAATTTAAGGGGGGAAAGGGAATCTGTTATTCAGAGTCTCTCTCAGACCTTGACAGAATGTGTTATCAAAATCGGTCAGCTGGTAACTAACCAGACAGAATGTGTTACCAATATCGGTCAGCTGGTATCTAACCAGGAGAAGTGGGAAACAGTGGGGGAACAACTTGGAATGATAATGACCATGATGCAAGGCCAGGGGACTAGTCCAATGGTTAGAGGGTGGGGGCTGATGCTAGTTCAGTGCAGACTGGTGGCGGTGAGGTTAGGCTGTTAACGGGTATTGTTGAGCAGGAAAATTTGTCTGGGGTCAATGTTGTGCAAACGCCGGGGTTGGGGGGTGGGGAATGCAATGCTGGTGAGGGTGCCCAGCATGCACCTTATACGCATACAGGGGTGGTGAACGCTTGCGAGGGGTCAGAGCATCATCAGAGGGTGGAGCACCCTTCTGTGCCCATCTCTGATCCTTTCACCCCTTCACATAGTAAGGTTGGGGAGGAGCACAAAGGTAGCCATTTCTCTCCATCCATTGATCAGTCTGGCATTGCTCCTGGTCAGGAGGACAAGGGAAATAAGTTAATAGGGTCAAATGTTTCGCAGCCTATCCGGCAACATAAAGCGAGTTTGAGATCGCGTCGACTTCTCCGAGGTCCTCCAACAGTACGCTGGCGTAGCCGTAGCCCTTTAACATCAAGTGGCCGTAGCCCCTCGGCATCAACTTTTACACGTAGTAGCAGCCGTCCACTTCCGGAAACATTAGTTTTTTTTCCGCCGATGCCAAAGGTTGGTCGCCGTTTAAAATTAAATTTGAATTAGAAGCTCAAGATCGGAAGTGGAGCAAGGCAAAATCTCTAAAGCGTTTGACTGAGTGCATGCATGGCAAGTCCATCGAGTATTACTCTTTCTTACCGAAAGCAGTTTGTAATTCTTTTGATGAGGTGTTTGAAGCCTTAGAAAAACGGTATGCCGATCTCGAGGCTCCTCAAGCAACCCGACATCGGTTGCAGGTGGAGGAGCGAGGGGCCGATGACACTTGATTATAGGCACGCTGATTTTGCTTATAGGTGTTTTCATTTAGCTGTGAAAGGGTATCCGGGGACTCCACGTGAGTTTGTCGAATCGATAGCCGTGGAGCAATTTTTCAAAGGTTGTCATGAACCACAGGCTGTAAAACTATTCAGGAGGCGTTGACATGTGTGAACGCATCACTGTACGATTATCAAGCTTTGAATGTAGCAGGGGTCCGTCTAGTTTCCACGGAAATCGAGTCTGTGGGAGGGGATTTTTTACGGGAGGGTCGGGGTGAGTCTCCAATGAGACTTGTTACTTCTCCCAAGCTACCGGTAGCCTGTGAAGCCCCTATTATCAGAGTTACCTGTTACTCGTGTGGACAAAATGGACATAAGAACTTCCGATGTCCCCAAGTACGATGCCATCATTGTCGCCAATTAGGGCACATAAGTCGAAGTTGCCCCGTTCGCACTAATCTTGATGGGTTGGTTACCACGGGAGGACCTGCCTCGTCGGGTGGTGCCGGGTCGACTGCTGCCGTTAGAGGCATTACCGTGTCTGGAGCTCGAGAGGGAGCAATGGTAGTTCCGGTCAGGGTCGGGTCAGTTCCAGTGAGTGCTATAGTGGATACTGCTTCCCAGGTAACAGTCATGAGTCCGGACTTATTTGAAAAGTTAGGGCTTACAGGGCTGTCATCCACTCCCATTAAGCTAACTGGTGTATTTCAGGGTACGGCCAGTATGGGAATGTTGGTTCGACAGGTTCCCCTTTATGTTGCAGGGTTTAATTGCTTTGGAGACATGATTGTAGCCCCGGTGGTTCAGGATTTGTTACTGGGCTCGGATTTTCTGTCTGCTTACGGCTGTGTCGTTGACTTTAGGAAGAAGGCCCTGGTCATTGGGAACATGGGGGTTCCTGCAGTAAAATGCTAATGCATGACGACCACTTTGGACAGTGCTTCAGTTTAGTTCTCTTTTAGCATTGGTATAGGGGGCAATGTAGATTGACAGTGGGCATTGGCATGTGGCGCCATCTAGCACACTGTTTTGAGTTGATTTTGATGTTGGTGATGTCTTTCTATTTTGATGTAGGTGATGTGGCATTTTGGTTTGATGTTGTGTGGTTGTTTTTTGGTTTTTGGGGGGAAAGATAAAAAAATGATAAAATGTCGGACAAGAAATCTGTGATATGTGTGGATGTTGAATAATGATGTGGTGTGTTGATGGATTTGTGATGTGTGGGCCTATATTTTACAATGATTATTTTTGGTAGATTGGGTGTTCAGTAGAGTGTGGTGTGTGTACCTATTTTAGAACAGTTGGTGTGTTGGGAGAACATGTGATGTGTGTTGGGAAAATGTGCAGTGTGTGTTGCGTGGTGGTGTGATGGAGATATGTTCAATTTTTAGGGGGTAGGAGAATGGCTTGAGTGTAAGTGTGGAGTGGATGGGGTTGTGGAATGGTGGGTTGGGTTAAATTTTATCTGTGGGTTCAGCCCTCACGGTTGACACATCATTCGGCAATGGTTAAATGGTGTTAAATGGAAGTTACGTGGATGCTACATGAGTTTTTGCCGAGGAGTGGTGTGCGAATTGTGAGGGATGATTTAACAAGGGAAGAGAATTACGGGGCAATCTATGTTGGAGACACAGGCCCAGGGAAGTTTGTGGCCAGAACTCTGCTTGTGTCTTCTCTATGGAAGCCCCAGTGAGATATGTGCCGGTGTTTGTCATCCCGGTTTAAATTTAACGAATCAGGGTCTGAAATAACAGTCAGACATCGGACAAGCCTTGACCTTGTTTGGTTAAATGCTCGCTGTGAAGCATTATGTCTGATTAAATTCGGGGATTATTTTGGATATGTTTATTCAGACCGTGACTAATTGATCATTGGCAATGCGGTAACAGTAACGCAGTGCACTTCAGTTCAATGAATTCCGATGTTCCTTCTGGTCCCGCAGCTTCACTCACATGTTGAGTTGACGTGTTAGCGGCACCTTGTGCACGGGTGTTTCACATGCGTTGATTCTTCATGTGTGTGTCTCTGTTGATGCATACAGAGGATACTGGTTTCCTGAAGCCTTGAGCTATATGAGTAGTCCCACAATGTATGGAGGACTGACAGGCAGTTACTGTTTTAGTCAAACTATGTTCGCTAGCCAGTCAATCAACTATTGAGAGACTGAGTGTCTTGCAGTTATTGCCTTAGTCAGACTATTCTTGATGGGATATCTGATATAGCCAGTCCCTCTAGTTAGGGGAGTCTGGCAGTTATTTCTTGGTCAGCCTGATTATAGCCAGTCTTTCAATTTAACAGGGACTGATAGGTTTTCAAACTGAGCAAGCTCTCAACGAGTGCTGACAGTCTGATAGTTATTGTCGTTAGTCAAAACTTGATAGACTGTCTGATATAGTCAGGTCCCTCAATTTAGGAGAGTCTGGCCATTATTTCAGTAGTCAGTCTGTTTCTTGACAGGCTGTATAGTGTAGCCAGTCTCTCAGTTTAAGAGGGGCTGACAGATTATAAAATGTCAGGTGCATTTTGTCAAACTTATTCTCGGACTGTCTGATATAGCCAGTCCCTCAATTTAGGAGAGTCTGGCAAGTATTTCCTTAGTCAGTCTGTTTCTTGACAGGCTGTATAGGATAGCCAGTCTCTCACTTTAAGAGGGTCTGACAGATTATAAATTGAGTGAGCCCTTAATTTATGAGGGGAAGGTAAGGTTGGGGGAAAGGTAGATTCCAGAGTGAGCCGGACTGGTACCAAAAGTGGGCCAGTTCGCTCCAGCTCCTTTGGATCTCCTTGGGGAAATTAGAGGTCTGCTGAAAAATCGACCTGAGGGTTGGGGTTAGAGATCAGATTCCATGATCTGGGGTTGGGTATTTTATTGTCGGACTAATTTTAAGTAGATTGTTCTTAGGTTATGTCCGGTTTTTAGCCCAGTTCAAAGTAGAGAAAGCTTTAGGTACAGTTCCGTACTTTTATGATATGTTTTTTTATCATTGGGAACACTTTGCTGGAGTTTTAGACTCTGTCAGTCGCTGGTATGCCCTTCTCCAAAAAGAAAAGGGAGAAGGGTGTAGTGAGAATAGGTTTTCTCACTTGTCAGTATAGACTATAACAGACTATTAACGAACATTAGTGTCAGTGATGCAGGGGAGACAGGTGCTTTATTATTACAAGAGTTGTCTCCCCTCTCTTCCCTGGTAGAGGGCGCTGATTACCCTCTAGCCGATGAGAGTAACTCGCGGGCTTGGTAAAAAAGCCATAGAAGATACGGACCTTGGGACAGACAAGACGTACTAGAGACTGCTTCTCTCAGGGTTTTAACCGGCAGGTAAGCCTGTCCACTGTACTGGCTGATATCTATGTAGGTGTAATTACTACACCATTCTTGTTTGACCTCAACGAAGAGATGATTCAACTGTATTCGTGAGTTAAACAGTCACCACATTTCTTCAATTTCAAAATTTTACTTAAAAAAATCCACTACATTTTTGATCAATTTTGTTCCACAAAAAAAAAAAAAAAATCGAATTAGTTAAAAGAAATAGTCATATTTTCTTGTGTTTAATTGTGTTTCCTATCTTTCTGGGATGAAATAATGCACCTTTGATAATTTAGTGCCTTTTTGAAAATTTCAACCTAACAAAAATAATGTCAAAATCTCTTCCATCTTTCTTGGCCTTAAGATTACTGTATCGGGTCGAAGCTTCAAAATCTCGATTTTTAATTGTTTGTCTTATAGCAGAGTACACAGACAAACCTACAAGTTGGGGGAATAAGAAATTATGAAAATTAGTGCATTGTAGTAAAACAAGTGAGAAATGACTACATTGTAGTCAAAACCTGCGGCAGTGGCAATAATACAGTGAAAGATATATCAGCGGAGGTAGTGGTAATTGTAGAAAAAAGCGCCATCTGCCAGTGTTTTTATGCCAAGGGAAGTAATTTTCAACTTGTAACCCACAATTGTAGGGATTGCGTAATAGTTTTGATACCATATATATATATTCACTTTCCCCATTCAAAATCCGACGATTTTGACTCGGCCGTGCCGTCTATACTGAATTGACAAACGAACTCACCATGATCGCTTTGGCAATGTTTTGGTACAAGTATCGTGTATGCCAAGTTTCAAAACATTCGGTTCAGTCGTTACTTTTTGCAAATCAAAAGGCTTTCAAATATTTGGAAATCCAAACAAATTTCGAGGATTTAGTCATAGCGCGAAAATCTGCGCTCTTCAGTCTCCCTTCTCGCTTAATTTGCCGATCAAAATGGAAAATTTATATTTCCTTGAAAGTTATTTTTCAATAAATTTAGTATCAGGTCTATCACTTCGATCTGTGAAACTACGGAATGGGATTTAAGGCTTTATCGAACTGTCCAAGAGGCATAATGACACTTTTTCACTATTCAAATTGAGGCCTGTTACAGTCTTGATATTCGATTAAAATAATTAATTAGGTGTCTGCATTTACGTTCGTTATCATCTGCGAACTAAATTGCTTGCCACTCTTTTCCACGCAGCAAGTCAATACCAAGACATGGTTTGCTTCTTCTATATAAATGATTAACTATTTAATTCTTAGGAAATATCGTCTCATCTGACATGTTCGGCCAAGCCTTTTCGAAGGTTGCTAATTTTATTAATTTCTTTTCTTTAAAATCAAATTCTGCAAACAAGAAACATTTCAAGTCAGTATCTATGGATATCTTCCTATACTCAATTCGCGAATATGTTTGTCACTAAGTCATTCCGAAGGTGATTCATGTGCGAAGTTTCGGGGCTAGTTCACTAAACAAGGTCTGTGTGTAAGAGAATGATGTCGAATTCTCGTTAATATCTTTTGATACATCAAATTGTTGCATTCGCGAAAATTACTGCCAAGTTAAAGTCAATGCGAAAGGTATCAAAAACCCCTCCAGGAAAACAAAGGCCATAGCTTTTGGCCACGAGGTCAACTAGATCGTTTTTATGGCCAGTAACTGCTATATATGACGTAATTCCATACGTAAAACTGATTGACAAAGTAACGTAAATTTTGTATAGAACCAGTAAATTCTAGCAGAAAAGGGCTCCGTCTTGAGAGAATGATGTCAAATGCAATATGTGTCTGCGCATTGTCTGCTGATACACATAAGTATTGAATTTACGGAAGTGATTAATGCTATTCTAAAGGAATTCTGAGTGCGGAAGAGGACGGGAACATCAATACCACCGAATCAAGGCCCTGGCTTGCGAGAATGAGGATAGAAGCCGTGTTCCGAAAGAGAATCATTCAAAATAGCTATTTGCAAAATGTCATGCTTGTAACCGAAAGTGCTCAATATAACTGCACGACTGTGAGGTATTGTTCGCGCACATGGGTGTCTAACTCATTAAATACTACATAGTCATTTCTGTCCCTTCGAAGTGGGCTACCATTTGAAATTGTCCGGTAATGAGTGAGTCCATCTGAATCCTTTTGTCGGCAAAATAAGCATTCAAGATTCAAGATTTTATTGTACAAACACCAGTCAAAGGCAGAGTACAAAATTTTAAGAGGAATACAACAAGAGAAACAATGGAACAGTGACATGAATATTAATATTTATATATATGTTATATCTGAGAGATATGTTATATCTGAGTGTTACCGATGATATCAGAACCTTGATTTTTGGCATGAAGGTGCATTAGGGGACTGTTACCAGCATGTTACTTTTGATGAAAATTTCTGGTGATTTTTGATTAAAATCACTGGTGAATCTAACTTGAGCCGTGCCCATCTTAATATAGGCAGGATTTCAACTGGGGGTCCAATAGTTCAGCGTGCGTCGGAGTCCTAATGCCTCTAGTCTCTAGTACGTCTTGTCTGTCCCAAGGTCCGTATCTTCTATGGCTTTTTTACCAAGCCCGCGAGTTACTCTCATCGGCTAGAGGGTAATCAGCGCCCTCTACCAGGGTAGATTCCAGAGTGAGCCGGACTGGTACCAAAAGTGGGCCAGTTCGCTCCAGCTCCTTTGAATCTCCTTGGGGAAATTAGAGGTCTGCTGAAAAATCGACCTGAGGGTTGGGGTTAGAGATCAGATTCCATGATCTGGGGTTGGGTATTTTATTGTCGGACTAATTTTAAGTAGATTGTTCTTAGGTTATGTCCGGTTTTTAGCCCAGTTCAAAGTAGAGAAAGCTTTAGGTACAGTTCCGTACTTTTATGATATGTTTTTTTATCATTGGGAACACTTTGCTGGAGTTTTAGACTCTGTCAGTCGCTGGTATGCCCTTCTCCAAAAAGAAAAGGGAGAAGGGTGTAGTGAGAATAGGTTTTCTCACTTGTCAGTATAGACTATAACAGACTATTAACGAACATTAGTGTCAGTGATGCACGGGAGACAGGTGCTTTATTATTACAAGAGTTGTCTCCCCTCTCTTCCCTGGTAGAGGGCGCTGATTACCCTCTAGCCGATGAGAGTAACTCGCGGGCTTGGTAAAAAAGCCATAGAAGATACGGACCTTGGGACAGACAAGACGTACTAGAGACTGCTTCTCTCAGGGTTTTAACCGGCAGGTAAGCCTGTCCACTGTACTGGCTGATATCTATGTAGGTGTAATTACTACACCATTCTTGTTTGACCTCAACGAAGAGATGATTCAACTGTATTCGTGAGTTAAACAGTCACCACATTTCTTCAATTTCAAAATTTTACTTAAAAAAATCCACTACATTTTTGATCAATTTTGTTCCACAAAAAAAAAAAAAAAAATCGAATTAGTTAAAAGAAATAGTCATATTTTCTTGTGTTTAATTGTGTTTCCTATCTTTCTGGGATGAAATAATGCACCTTTGATAATTTAGTGCCTTTTTGAAAATTTCAACCTAACAAAAATAATGTCAAAATCTCTTCCATCTTTCTTGGCCTTAAGATTACTGTATCGGGTCGAAGCTTCAAAATCTCGATTTTTAATTGTTTGTCTTATAGCAGAGTACACAGACAAACCTACAAGTTGGGGGAATAAGAAATTATGAAAATTAGTGCATTGTAGTAAAACAAGTGAGAAATGACTACATTGTAGTCAAAACCTGCGGCAGTGGCAATAATACAGTGAAAGATATATCAGCGGAGGTAGTGGTAATTGTAGAAAAAAGCGCCATCTGCCAGTGTTTTTATGCCAAGGGAAGTAATTTTCAACTTGTAACCCACAATTGTAGGGATTGCGTAATAGTTTTGATACCATATATATATATTCACTTTCCCCATTCAAAATCCGACGATTTTGACTCGGCCGTGCCGTCTATACTGAATTGACAAACGAACTCACCATGATCGCTTTGGCAATGTTTTGGTACAAGTATCGTGTATGCCAAGTTTCAAAACATTCGGTTCAGTCGTTACTTTTTGCAAATCAAAAGGCTTTCAAATATTTGGAAATCCAAACAAATTTCGAGGATTTAGTCATAGCGCGAAAATCTGCGCTCTTCAGTCTCCCTTCTCGCTTAATTTGCCGATCAAAATGGAAAATTTATATTTCCTTGAAAGTTATTTTTCAATAAATTTAGTATCAGGTCTATCACTTCGATCTGTGAAACTACGGAATGGGATTTAAGGCTTTATCGAACTGTCCAAGAGGCATAATGACACTTTTTCACTATTCAAATTGAGGCCTGTTACAGTCTTGATATTCGATTAAAATAATTAATTAGGTGTCTGCATTTACGTTCGTTATCATCTGCGAACTAAATTGCTTGCCACTCTTTTCCACGCAGCAAGTCAATACCAAGACATGGTTTGCTTCTTCTATATAAATGATTAACTATTTAATTCTTAGGAAATATCGTCTCATCTGACATGTTCGGCCAAGCCTTTTCGAAGGTTGCTAATTTTATTAATTTCTTTTCTTTAAAATCAAATTCTGCAAACAAGAAACATTTCAAGTCAGTATCTATGGATATCTTCCTATACTCAATTCGCGAATATGTTTGTCACTAAGTCATTCCGAAGGTGATTCATGTGCGAAGTTTCGGGGCTAGTTCACTAAACAAGGTCTGTGTGTAAGAGAATGATGTCGAATTCTCGTTAATATCTTTTGATACATCAAATTGTTGCATTCGCGAAAATTACTGCCAAGTTAAAGTCAATGCGAAAGGTATCAAAAACCCCTCCAGGAAAACAAAGGCCATAGCTTTTGGCCACGAGGTCAACTAGATCGTTTTTATGGCCAGTAACTGCTATATATGACGTAATTCCATACGTAAAACTGATTGACAAAGTAACGTAAATTTTGTATAGAACCAGTAAATTCTAGCAGAAAAGGGCTCCGTCTTGAGAGAATGATGTCAAATGCAATATGTGTCTGCGCATTGTTTGCTGATACACATAAGTATTGAATTTACGGAAGTGATTAATGCTATTCTAAAGGAATTCTGAGTGCGGAAGAGGACGGGAACATCAATACCACCGAATCAAGGCCCTGGCTTGCGAGAATGAGGATAGAAGCCGTGTTCCGAAAGAGAATCATTCAAAATAGCTATTTGCAAAATGTCATGCTTGTAACCGAAAGTGCTCAATATAACTGCACGACTGTGAGGTATTGTTCGCGCACAGGGGTGTCTAACTCATTAAATACTACATAGTCATTTCTGTCCCTTCGAAGTGGGCTACCATTTGAAATTGTCCGGTAATGAGTGAGTCCATCTGAATCCTTTCGTCGGCAAAATAAGCATTCAAGATTCAAGATTTTATTGTACAAACACCAGTCAAAGGCAGAGTACAAAATTTTAAGAGGAATACAACAAGAGAAACAATGGAACAGTGACATGAATATTAATATTTATATATATGTTATATCTGAGAGATATGTTATATCTGAGAGATATGTTATATCTGAGTGTTACCGTTGATATCAGAACCTTGATTTTTGGCATGAAGGTGCATTAGGGGACTGTTACCAGCATGTTACTTTTGATGAAAATTTCTGGTGATTTTTGATTAAAATCACTGGTGAATCTAACTTGAGCCGTGCCCATCTTAATATAGGCAGGATTTCAACTGGGGGTCCAATAGTTCAGCGTGCGTCGGAGTCCTAATGCCTACCCTACTTCTTATGTCCTGTGACGTTATTCACACTGGGCATGAATGTGCATTAGGGGACTGTTGCCAGCATGTTTCGAGCTGACCTACTTTTGATGAAAATTTCTTGTGATTTTTGATTAAAATCACTGGTGATTCTAAATTGGGCCGTGCTCATCTTAATATTGGCAGGATTTCAACTGGCGGTCCAAGAGTTCAGTGCGTATCGGAGTCCTAATGCCTACCCTACTTCGTAGGTCCTTTGGCGTTATTCACACTATTTTCATGTATAATAAATCCAATCCGGAAATTAACGAAGCAATAATTCATTCCACCGAATATAGTTGCAAATGAATTCAAACGCGCTTAAAGACAGTTCATGTGAGATCGGAGGTTGAAAAGAAAAGTGTGGCAGAGATCACACTCTCTTAGCGCATGCGCATTTCAAAAAGTCACAAGAAGAAGAACAACAAGAACAACAACAACAACCACAACGCGAGCCTCCCGTAGACCTGCGTGCCGCAGGTAAAAATATGACTTTTTAAAACTCAAGCCGTGGTGCAGTAGGTAAGGCTCAATCAGGCGAACTTCGCGCACCAAGGGACACAGCGGTGTGTAAGGATTACTCACGCTCAAGGCGAAGACTGTGTATTGAGGTCCACGGCCAAAGAAGCGGAACTAATTGGCTCACTTGGCATAACATCCTCGAATAGCCATGGAACTGTGAATATTTGAAAATTTTAGTACAATGTATGTTACCGAATGTGTAAATGAAATTTGAACAGGACGTTTACGGCACAATCTTGAAAACAATGTAGGCCTATAACTTACTTTGCCCGTCAAATAATTATAATAAAGCCGGAACACCGTACAATAGTGTTTGACATCTAATCAAGCGGTCCCACTTTATCAAAGGATAATATATCTTATGTAAACAATGTAGAGAAATGTGACGTGCTTGCCGAGAATTTTGATTGTGTGAGCAGTGATTCTAATTATGACCCTGATTTTATTATACACAAAGAGGAAATGGAATCAATGCACGAAGAAACATTAAATAATATTCGATTTGATGATATACCTATTAATCAAGACTTTACTTTATTTGAACTGAAACAGGCATTACATTCAACAAAGAATACTTCACCAGGTGAGGATGGTATTACGTATGAATTTTTTCGTCATCTCCCTGATTCTTGCTTGAATGTTATTCTTTTATTGTATAACACTGTATGGTCCCGCATGAATCTTCCCTCCGCCTGGAGGAAGGCTATTATAATACCTTTTGTTAAACCTGGAAAGAACAGTTCTCTCCCTTCTTCATATAGGACAATTGCACTAACGTCTAATTTAGGAAAACTTATGGAAAAAATGGTAAACAGTAGACTCTTATAGTTTTTAGATAAGAATAAGATCTTTTCACCTCGTCAGAGTGGCTTTAGACGTTATCGAAGTACTGCTGATCATGTTGTTACTCTTGAAACTGATATCAGGAGTTCCCTTGCCAATGGTGAATATTTATTATCAGTATTTTTGGAAGTTGAGAAGGCTTATGACATGGTTTGGAGAAAAGGGCTATTAATAAAAATGTTGAATTATGGGATTACGGGGAATATGTTAGGTTATGTCAAAAGCTTTCTCACTAACAGATTAATACAAGTACGAATTGGCAGGGATTTTTCACGCATGGTTGGCATACAAAATGGAACTCCACATGGTAGTGTGATTTCACCTACATTATTCAACCTAATGATTAATGATCTTCCGTCAGCGCTTAATCCAAAACTTAAATGCTCTTTATTTGCTGATGATAAAGCCATGTGTATTTCTGCGAGAAGTTTTCATACAGTAGTCAAATATGTGAAACAGGGGTTAGTGGATATTGTTACATGGGGTAAGAAGTGGGGGTTTAAATTCTCCTCAGCCAAGTCTGAGGCTGTATTATTTACCAGACGTCCATTACCAGAAGCTCTGGAGTTATATTTGAATAATGCTCGTATGAGAGTTTCAAATTCTTTCAAATTCCTAGGTGTTATATTTGATAAAACGCTTACTTGGTCTCAGCATATTGATTTGCTGGTGACCAAGTCTGAGAAAGTTTTAAACCTTATGAGGTGTGTGTCGTCCACGAGTTGGGGGGCAGATAAAAAAAGTTTATTACTTTTATATAAAGCATTGATCCGTTCCCGTCTTGATTATTGTTGTCAAGCCTATGATTCAGCTGCGCATACCCTCAAGGCCAAATTGGACTCGGGGGCTATGCGTTCAACATCGCTACATGCATTACAGGTAGCATGTAATGAATTTCCACTATATATCCGACGGAAATGGCTTACACTTTAATTTGCCCTGAAATTAAAAATATCTCCAGATAATCCTGCGAGTGAAACATTAAAAGATTCATGGTATGATGCTTTTTTCATTAATATAGCTGTGAGACGTGCTCAACCATTTAGTGTACGGGCTAAACAATTATTTAATGAATTGAATATAGACAATTTCTCGATGTCTAATTTATTCACCCCTCCATTTCCACCATGGCAATTAGTAAGTTCATTTATATCAGATGATTTACATAATAAAGTTCGAAAATCTGATCCTCAAAATATGTTGGAGGTATACACTAAAGAACATATTTTATCTAATTGGTGTGGGTATGTACATATATATAATGACAGTTCCGAATGCCCGGATACTGGTAGAACAGGGGCGTCCTTTGTTGTACCAGAAATGAAGTTTAGTTCATTCAAAAGATTGAGTAATAATATTTCTGTGTTTAAAACGGAACTTGTTGCAATTCTATGCTCTTTGCATTGGTTAAGAGATTTTAAACCCTTTAGAGCTGTTATTTTTACTGATTCTTTAAGTGCTGTGCATGCTATGCGTAATTTTGCATGGGATAAAAGCTCTACAATTTTATATGAAATATTGCATGTTATTACAACTTTATCTCATGCCGGCTGCACGGTGTGCTTCGAGTGGGTGCCTGGCCATTGTAATGTTTATGGAAATGAATTAGCTGACCAGCTTGCAAAAAAGGCTCTGCTTTTAAATGATATCGCCATCCCTGTAGGGCTAAATGTTGATGAAGTTGGGATACCAGTGAGGTCCCGATTCACTGATATTTGGCAGGAGGAATGGCGATATTCAACAACAGGTCGTTTTTATTATGCACTTCAGCCTTGTGTTACTACTGGTAATATATCTCTTTCCAATCGACGGGCTGAGGTGCTTATCTTCAGATTATTATCTGGTCGAATTGCGGTCAATAGTGTATTACATAGTATGGCCAGGCACCCAACTGGTCTCTGTGAAACTTGTGACGTGGAGGACACAGTCCAACATTATTTAATGACGTGCAGGCGGCATATTAATGAACGCCAAATGTTATTTAATGAACTTTTTCTTTTGGTGTATTTAACCCAACTTTTGAGCATGTTCTTAACCCAGAACGAAACAGAGATAAAGTTTTTAAGGCAGTTGCTAATGTTATGTTACGCACTCGCCGATTTAGGTAGTAACAGCATTTTCATAACTTTAAAGTACCTCATGTTTATATATGTATATATATATATATGTGATATACTTATTTATATTGTCTATATTATATTGGCCTTTTTAATGAGTTTTTAACTTTTTATTGAACTGGGTCGTTGTGACATTTATACAAGTACTTGCTGTTGATATTTATATACCTCTCCTCTTCGAAATCTTCTAACCTGCCTCGCCATCTAATAATAATACTATCTGTGGAAGCTCTCTCTGCTTCATACTTCAACATCTTGCACAGATATTCAACTCTATACTATTTATATAATCCTGAAAATGAAAAGTTTTTTTTTTAAAAAGCAAACTCAATGTAAAGTTATTGGCGTACATAGCTGCTTCGCAGCTGCACACGCCATCTAAATTTAAAATTGATTGATTGGTTCAAGCGGTCACAGCATTGTCTCAACGGGGTTCTCATTCAGCTGTGAACAGGGGATTAGCGTGGCTCAAGCGGTTGAACACAGTGCTGATTGGTTTTTGACCGTTTTCTCCGTTCAGTTGTTCGCCAAAAAGTGGTTTTTCCCGTTCTAATTTCTCTCTTATTATTTGATGTACAAACATGAACTCTGGACACACTATTCCAATCATGTAGATCTTCAAAACCTTGCCTCAAATTCTATAAGTTCGGCCCTGTTGATGAATTATTTATGATTTAGTGGAGAGGGGTCGAGTTTTCGTAGATTTTTTCAATCTTTCAACTTTGCACGACGATAAAATAACTTCTAGGCCCTAACTAAAAAATACGGAGGCAACCTAATTTTATTCAAATGGTAAAGTTCATTATTCCAAAAAAAGCAGGTTTGTTTGATGAAAACTGAGAGAGTTATTAGCGCGTGATTTTGAGGACTATACTTTTCTGAATGACACCATTTATCTTCAAATAATTCGATTCTTGTAATAAATTCGAGAAAGTTATTTATTTATCTAAATTCCTTGAATCAAGTGCTTTTAGAAAATGTATAGTTTGTCTGGATACAAAAAAGCACTTCCCCGTAATTAAGCAAAATTGTGAGACGTACACGTGCGCAACTGGGACCCGATACAGTAACCTTAATCCAAATGTAGTCGTTATCTATAGTAACTTAGTCACGTTTTGATTGTGTGTGTTCATGTGCGCACCATGAAGATCTTAGTTACACGACGTCCCCTAGCTCAGGGTTGATGTGCTACGTTCCATGGTCTTCATCACCCTCGTCTTTAGTTGTGCTCATAGTGAAATGATAATTAAGTTGCACAGGGGCCAAGCCTCGGGGTTAACTGTCTAACAGTAAAATCCTGGAATTCACGACTTATATGTATAGGCGTCAGATCCTACATTCATATTTCTGTCGTCGTCCATCAACGAATTTCCGCTTTGTCTCATGTACAATACTCTCAACAGATTTACAGTGGTATCTCACAATGACAATATGTACAAATTTGTGCTGCAAAAACATAGAACAAGGATTTTCACGAATCGAACAACACATACATGTATTTAATGTGTGAGGCTTGCGCCGATCAGAACGAAAGTGCATTCTCTACCTGTATATTCTACATTTTATATAAAGTAAATTTTCGCTGTTTCCATGACATGTTCACAAACACGACACACCACTCCTGTATTACGATCCAGTACGATTCTTACAGCTGATTTGTTTATGGACCACTGGAGAGACACATGTCAGTCTGACAATAATGATCCCATAACATATGAATGACAGCTGCCAACGGATAGAGTCGGAGTTTTGAGTTAGTAACGCGGAGCTATTGAACAGATAGTCAGCGTGTCGGAATCGTGGTTACAGCAAGACAAATTGACTGGTCCGTATTTTCAGTTCTGGTGGCAGTATGCATTTGTTTTGCTCAAACTTCAATTATCAGCATTGAGCAAGCATACAAATATTATCGAACAGCACATATATAATATCCAATCCAAGATGGCGGACTGTGGAGACGTGTTGTTACATCGCTCCTAAAATTTTACCAAGTTTTAACGATTGGAACTTTCTACTATAGTTTTAATTGATTTTAAAAGTACTTTTATGTGTTTATACCGGATTGTGGATCACTTTTTAACCGATCAACATGCCTGGAAAGTCAAAATCAAACTTTTACTCCGTGACGAAAGGCCCGACCTGTGGCGTCTTCACATCCTGGGAAAGATGCAAGACAAAAACGGTTGGAGTGAAGCACAGTGTCTACAAAGGACGTGAAACATACCTACTAGCGAAAAAAGGCTATGTTTGCAGGAGGGTATAGTGAATTTACAGTGTACGATCAAGACGGACACGGAATTCTACACAACAAAGAATGGGAAAAAGCCGCCGGTAACCATGGTACTGGTAAACAACAAAATGGCGGACCTGAACAGCAATCTGCACGGGCGGTACCGGCGAAAGAAACTGGCAAGAAAACCCAAGTCAAGCAACCAAATAGGATCGAACCAAACCCCCAGATAAGTAATGATAAAACATTTAGCTGCATCAAATGTTCTAATTCAGATGACCTGATGATGCTACAGTGTGACGAGTGTGACTTGTGGCTTCACTATTCTTGTTCAAATTTACCAGTATATGAGCTGTCTAAATATACAGCAGATGAATCGAGAGCATACAGTTGTGAAACCTGTACGCCCCAGGACATTGAGCTCACTTCAATGCCAAAGTACACTGTCCTTACTGCGCCCAACAACAGACATGACAGAGCTACAAACACAAACACTGACAGTGCCAGTGAGGTTACAAACAGCGATCTCAATACAATAAGGGATGCCATTAAAACCCTAGCCGAGAACTGTAAAATGATCTCCGAAAGTGTTCACAAAACTACCATTAATCAAGCAAAAATCATGAATGAGCTATCAACAATGAAAGACGATCTGCCTAAATTGATCAACCATAACTCTCTGCTCCTACAATCGTGTATTGCAGAAGTCAAGTAAAATCTCCCAACTCCTGTCAGTGATCTCGTTATAAAATGCAGCATAACTGATGAAAACCTTATTAGCTGTAAAATGGACGAACAAGCTAAGGTCACAAAGGAACTGAACAATCAAGTTAGGGATGTACACACCTCAATCAATCAAGTTAAATCCAGGATGGCCAGTTCCACAAGTGAAACTGTGACTTTGCTGTCTGAACTCAAGAGATGTGGTAGCACCAAACCCTGAAAGTTACCCACATCACATACATGTACAGCCATTCATTCAACCCAAAAAGACATGCAGATCCTTTGCCGATGCATTAAAAACAACGAGTAGCATCTCCTCCAACACAGCAGACCTTGAGATAGTCAATGATTGCCAAATAAAACAAACTGTGGAAACTGTAGCAGTGAAATCTGTAGTGAATTCTGGAATGAGAACACCTACTGAAGAAACTGAACCCATGAAATATTTTACCAACAGTACCATGAACCCATAGTGCAGGTGAACAGGCCTAGAAAACCAAAGCAAACTGCTAATCCAAAAGTGATAATTGTGGGAAGCTCAATTACAAAACATATCAACACAAAAATCATGGAGCAGAGTGTGGGCTGTCCTGTAAAATCTATTCGAGCCCCCAAAATAGAAAACGTTCGTCAATCCCTTAAAGAGGCTGCAGTGACCAACGGGGACACGAATATAATCCACACGGGAATTAACAACATCCGGAATGGGGAATCCCCCTCTGAATGCAGTAAAACTTATGTAGAAGCAGTCAAGCAAACCATGAATGAACTACCAGATTCCGATATCATAGTTTCCCAACTGATTCCAGTGGGCACGAAAAAGCTTGATATATAACGCAAAGTCGTCAATGCCACCATTGAACAGAAACTGATGGCAGATAA
>JAVTVY010017912.1:0-79110 GCA_036873755.1 Hanleya hanleyi
CGCCGACTCCCCGTCGATGGGTTTGCCCTGGCAAATGGAAGACCTACAGTATTTCAGTTTTACGGGTGCTATTGGCACGGGCACGATTGCAAGTTCCCCCACGGTCGCTACAACGATCGCCGTAGAAAAACAGCAAAACGACTACAGACGGAAGTGGTGGAGAATGCTGATTATATTAAAGAGTTGGGGTATCATCTGATAGAAATGTGGGAGTGTGAATTCCATACCATGTGCCACACTTGCGTAATTTCCTGAAAGAGCACGAGTACCCCCTCAGTCGTCGTCGTATTCTCACACCGCCAAAGATTCTTGAAGCCGTGTGTACGGAGACCGTGTACGGGTTTATAGAATGCGACCTGCATGTCCCCGACGCCCTGAAGCCACAGTTTGCAGAGTGCCCACCCATTTTTAAAAACACGCTGGTGAGTCGGGCTGATATTGGAGAGACCATGAGGGCCTACGCCGAGGAGCATGAAGTACTCCAACACCGCGCCGGATGCTGATAGGCAGTATGTGGGCTGAAAAAAATCTTACTGGGCACGCCACTTCTGCGCTGGTACATGGGCCACGGTCTCGAGGTCGCACGAGTCTATCAAGTCATACAGTATGTACCTATTGCCTGTTTTTCCGGCGTCGCGGACACCGTAACGGCCGCTCGTCGTCAAGGTGATAAGGATCCCAGTAAGGCCATTATCGCCGAGTCCTGAAAACTCGCGGGGAATAGTTTTGATGGGAAAACTGTGACGAATCAAACCCGCCACGTCACCGTGAATATATGCACTACGAAACAAGCGCGAACAAAAATCAACTCGCCACTGTTTCGCTCCGTCGACGTCATCGATGATGATACCTACGCGGTTACCTCTGCCAAAAAGACCACGCGTTACAACTTACCCCTCCAAATCGGGTGTATGGTGTAACAGATGGCCAAACTCCGGATGTTGGAGTTCCTCTATGACTTTATACACGTGTATTTCGACCAGAACGATCGGCAGTTGATAGAAATGGACAGAGATTCCACCTACAATGCAGACTGGGAGTCACTCGTGAAACCGGAACTACGAGTCCAGTATGAAGCGGAACGGGATCAATGGCTGCCTCGACGAGACCACTACCAGCACGACAAGCTAACCCCCGGTCTCTTTAAGCTAGAGTAGAGTGGAGAAGCCATGATCGCCCTGTGTTCAAAAACCTATTACTGTTACGGTGGAGACCAATCAACAAGTTCAGTTGCAAGGGGGTCAATCGACGGGACCCCACCATTAACAAAGCTCTCTACCTGGACGTGCTTCAAAACCGCGTCAGTACTAGTGGGACAAATCGAGGATTTCGTGTGGTGGATCATCAAATGCGTTCGTACATACAACAACGAGATGCCTTCACCTTCTTCTATCCGAAACGAAAAGTCCTTCCGGATGGTGTCAGTACCACCTATCTGGACTTGTGAACTGGTGACTACTACATATATTGCCTCTAACCGATGCGAATTTGTGACTGTGTGTGAACTCTAAATTTTCACATGTTGTGAATACTACATGTAATTCTCAAATGCGTGTTCTAGTACACAACGCATTCTTGTACACTCTAGTAATTTGTATTGTTGTTTGTATTATACAACCCTATTGTACATTCTTCGAAAATTCTCATGAATACCCAATCGGCATAGTCTGTATACAGTACTTTAATTCGCATTCCTGACAGTTCTTGTACATTGTGAGTCTTGTTTGTATTATGAAATTTCCTTGTATACGTAATATATAGTAATTCTTCACCTGAATAAAAAATTGTAAGTTTCACGTTCTATCAGAATTCACGAATTGTTTATTTGTAGCCGAAAAATAATCAGTGGATAATTTTTTCATCAAACTAAGAAATACAAAGTCATTCAGACTTTCAAGGAGGGACTTGAAGACTGTCGAATTATCCAGACCACCCCAAATTTATGGGCTGATATTCTATTCTGTGAAATTACAAGCGTCTAGTCCGTCATTCATAATCCAGCCGTCGTCCATTAGAGAATATCCGCGTCCATAATCCAAAGACCTATTCCATTTTCCACATAACAGTATTAGCACCAAATTCAAAAAGACAATCATAGTATACATAAACATAGGCTTGTTTCCTGCAAGAGAGAAGCGGTCAACGGTTTTCAATGATGCCGGCAAGACATCATGATGTTCCAAAAATATCAAATCCGTATCGCTGATCAGTATTCTTAATCCATAATATTCGTTATAGAGTCGTCATCTAAAAAAGGATGTATCTCAGTCACGCTTTGATTGTGACTGTTCATATGAATACCATGAGGATCTTGAAGTACATGGGTTCATACGGCCCCTAGCCCCGGGTTAAGCGGAATTAGACACAAGTTACGAAACGTAGCGCCATAGATCTTGCATACTAGATACTCTAGCGGGGTATAAAAACGCACTGAGTCACCCGTGGACTTGCAACAATTTGCAACAAAGTGTACTTTGCACAATGTAACGTGTTCATTTTTTGCCGCCCATTTTCTACGGCCTACATCCCACGTGGTCTATTAATATGCACACACATATCTTTTTTTTCATTTTTCATTGGCTGGATACCCTCTGTTTTTCCACGCCCACCCCACGTGGGAGTATGGGCGAACAAGTCAATCTACCGTGACAAGCCCAGAAGAAGAAAACCCATCTCACCGCTGGGATGTCGGGACTAACTTCAAGCCAGGGAACACGTAGGAGCCGTTGGCCAAAATCATTAGCTTGACAGTTTAGTGCGTTCAATTCTTGCATGTGGTATAATGGAGACCCGCTTTACTGATGGAAATATCTGTGAATTTCGAAAAAGTATATATGGAATCAGGCCTGGTTCATGGCGATACCCATATTTTTAGGATAACAATGCATGGTGATGAAGGATTGGTATGTTATACCCATCTAGGGAAAAAAACCCAGACAATATAGCTCCCGGCAATATAGAATTTTTCCAGGTATACATCAGGAATCGGACTAAACTCTTTATCAGGTAAGCTGGACTTTCGTATACTTGAGTTGAAACCCATGCAGACGGCCCATTCAAATTTCAATGCATTGGCAACATAGCTTCGCATGAAATATACTCTCCCCTGTTGACAGGATCTTTTTATACTCACACAACAAGAGACAATTTGAAGACAATGTTCTAGCGGGGCCTTTTTTTAGCAGGGAATTGATGTAATATACTCTTCTGTCATAAATCTACAACATAGATGTAAAAATAGATACCGTGGTATAAAATTAGAGAGAACATTTCAATACACTTCAAAAAATTGAAACCTGGGATGGTATATCCTTCTTCTCGGAGGGTCGCGAGTTCGATTCTCGCGTTCATTCAGAGTGTGTGTGTGCTGGACATGTGATTTTAAAATTTTATTATGACTAGGTTAGCTTGAATGTTTTATGGGTGCTAAATATAAAAGAGAAATGGCAACATTGTGGCCAAAACATAACAGTTGACAGCTGAGCAAAACAACTGAGCGGACTAAAAGTACAGCCAAGCTTATTAGACCTACCAATTTTCGAGATGAAAAATTTTCTTGAAGTAAAAATTAACGCGAATCTATATTCTACAAAAAACTAGAATATATTAGCGTAGGTGAATTTCTTTTAGACTCATTACTTATAAGTACCCAGACCTTTTTGTGCTTTCATCAAAAGTGAGAACACATCTCGAAATTTTTGTAGTAGCGTTGGCTGGCTGCCAACAGCCGGGTTCTGTTGGCACTGGCTGAATGTCAATGGTACCGTTGGCAATCAGCCAGTTGGCACGGCGCCAAGTCTTTCGCTATAAAAGGGGCGCATTTTCCAATTCAGTACCTGCGCTTCTCACTTGCCCTCGGAACCCACGCTACTCGTTACGCCAATATCTCAAGATGGCTGACCCACAACGTCAATGTCTTGTAGATGGGGAGATCCCAAGATTTATCGTGCCAGTTATCCGTCCGGAAGCTGTAGATCGACAGGTTTTGGTCCAAGATTCTCTTGATGAGGAAGAAAGTGAGGAAAAAACAGAGCTTGAAGAACTGACAGCCCCTTCTCCAGCCATCTCGGAAACAGCAGCGGGGTGGTTGACTGCAAGCAGACCCGCAACTTCGCTTCACCCAGCAACTCTTGATGTGACAACGACACGAATGTCCCGGCTGAGACGACAATTAGAGGCGGAAGAAATTAATCAACAATCTAAAGAAAACAGAATTCAAGAATTAGAGTGGGGGCAAGGCGCACTTCGCCGGCAACTAGACGCCGAACGCAAGAAGAGAAACTGCACCATTTGTCAGGCCATCGGGGCAGTTTATGTGTTTTTTCCATGCGGACATTTAGCCATTTGTGGAATGTGCTTGTGCAATTTTATTTGCAATGCCGGAACTTGCCTATGTGCTGAGAACGACGACGTGGAACAGGATATTTTGCTCCGATGCCCCGTCTGTCGGACTCATATTGCTGGAGTGAAAAGAATATTTCGACCGTGAGGTGTTTTTTCTGACATTTTTTTTTCAAAAAGCACTTTACAGTGCTGCCAATTCTACCGAAAGGGAACTTCTATCAATGCACAATTCAATTCAAAAACACCCAGAATGACCCCTCTCCATTTCCCTATACATAAAAAAACAACACGTACACACACCATATGAATTTATAATATTTTTATTTTAACAACAACACAGAAGAATGAACATTTTTCCCCATTCTCGGTAATATCGATCTGATAATTCCTGCAGGCATTTACTTTCACGCCGGGCGATTATAAATATGTAATTGATTTACGGTAGCGTGGTAGAAGAGCAACAAAGTATACAATGTAACTTAGTGTTGCAACAATTGTGTTAAAATGTTGCGACATCGCAACATTTTAATGCGATTGCAGCAATTGTGTTAAAATGTTGCGACATCGTAACATTTGGCTTAGTGACTTGGATATATCAAAAACATAAACAAACAGAGTCTCACGCGGTAATATTTCTCTCTAAGTATCTATAATAGTTCAGATTTGTAAATATTTATCGAACAAGCGTTTTTGGAAATGTCCTTTCTGTTTATCTGCGCTGTGTTGTGAGAGGAAAGCGTCCATATGGGAGCGTGGAATTTTAGCTGGGCATCGGGTTTGAAATACCTCCAAGATTTGTATTTCATTACTGTGCTGTATTGCTTCTTTCAAAATCTCCTCTGTTAAAAACAGCCCCACACATTCATGCTCAATTTGACTGAGTGATTTATATTGACATCCGGCACATTGTTCCATGCGTATCGCTCGAATGTACGGCTTTAGTTCATCCATATAAGTGTCGAACAATAAGCTGGATAATTTTTGCATGATATCTCCAGTCAGCGATTCAGAAATGTCTGGTGTTAACCCTTGCAGCGTATTCCATGCGCAGCGTCACGCCCTCAGTTTGCGGAAACCACTTGTGTGTTCCACGTTTCCATTTGCGCAGATGGACCAACACCACATCGTTGAAGAGAGTATAACTGAGAAAGATATTTTCTTCTGCGAAAAATTTCACTTCGTCTTTTCCTTGCATATCGATGAGCGAGAGCTATAATTTACAGAGCGTACAGAGCTATACTTTTCTCCCAGACGTTAGCTGTGATTGAAATATGCTTGGCCGGCTTTTCTTCGCAGGCTGGAACATCGAAATGAATGCATTGGTCTTTTACTCTGTCAAATTCGGCGAAAGTTCCCACTGAGAGAGCGTTGCGCAACGGGCCGCTTCGTAGGCTTGCTGGATGATATCATTCACCTACTGCACAGACACGGGAAGTAACGACTGGACCTCTTTCTCTGCTTGCTGGTCTATTTTTAAAGGTGCTAGTTGGAGACGGGCACGTTTGGCAGGTGGACCGGGTTCTTCCTGGGCACGTTTGTTATGTCTACTCTCTTCGGGGATGTCTATGACTAAGGCTTTTTCCTGGGGTTGAAGTAAAGACGCTATTCCTTCGTTCCCCGTCTTCTTCAGTGCCTCCAGGAAGGCCTGAAATGCTAACGGACCACGGCACGGTATCAGGTGACGAGGGCTCTGTTTTGTGCCATATAGGTCTTCTCCGCCATGATATCTACCCCACTGTGTTTAGTGATTAGGTTTTCCACCATGAGCAGATCACATATATCGGCCCCATGCTGCATCTCGTCAATGATCTTGATACGCTGTAAAAGCTTAGCTCGGTCGGATGAGTCCATGACTCAGGCACAGCGTCAGGCAGTAGGCAGGCAGTGGTCAGGTATACCGTCAAGCAGGTAGGCTGTAGGCAGGCAGTGGTCAGGCAGGCTGTAGGCAGGCAGTGGTGAGGTCGATAGCTTCGGATGGCCAGTGAAAGAGTTGGTACCGAACTGCAAAATGAACCCCTTTTTATAGCGAAAAACTTGGCACTGAGCCAATTGGCTCCCAGCCAATGGGCACCCGGCCAATATAAAACTTGGCACCCAGCCAATTGGATGCGTGCCAACGGAACCCGGATGTTGGCATCCAGCCAATTCTAAAAACTTGGCACCCAGCCAATGCCGATGCAATCCCATATGTACAGACCCTACAGGACGGACACCCAGCCAATTATAAAACTTGGACACTTCAAGGTAAGCCCATTTTAAATGTATTAAAGTTTTAAATGTTTAAATGGCTTAAATACAGACCCGCACTATTGTTTCGCCGCACTATTTTTTCTCGCGGACTGTTTTTCCCCCACCCAGAGGAGTCATTCAGCCCCACAACCCGATCACCTGAACCCTGATATCACTCCGCCACCAAGATCAATATACCCGATTCAGAACGGTACGCGTCCACGCAAAGGTCAAAGGTCAACGCCCCGTACTTCCCCGCATTTCCCCGAGGTCATAGGTCAATATGGTTTCAAATACGCTCCCCGATGTTCAAAATCAGTACATCCCAGGTCCATACATGCATTCCATGCATTTTCCCCGTGGGACTACTTTCGGTCCGCGGAGACAGACCGCATCGCCACCACAGACATGACCGCATCACCGCGGAGGAATGCATCCACTTTTTCACAAAATTCAAGAAGGCGGTCAAACTCTGGCAGAGGTCACTTTCCAATCTCCAGCGCCAACACCTCAAGTTTAAGTTCAAAGGGTTGAATGCGACCTGTTTTGCATGCTCCCTACTACTCCCGACGATGCACACACAATAACTTCCATCCCAGTTGGACTTGCACCACGAGTGCTTCAATATGACACCCCAGGCGACTCATCTGGACCACGTATGATCCACCTAGACCTCAAAATGTCCACCCAAATGCCCTTTTTTATTCCTATCCGAATGCGCATGCACAGAAAGACATGATTTTCAACACAAACCACCTCCAGTTGGATGCTAGCCTACGACCGCTTCAATACGACACCCCACACAGCTTATTGGGGCCACGGATGGCTCACCTAGACTTCAAAACGTCCACCCAAATGCCATTTTTCATACTACTATCCGACTGTGCATGCACAGTGTGATGTCAAATTTACGATAACAGAAAAACGTAAAAGAAAAGGTTTGTTAAGTCAAGTATTAACAATCAAATATTTATTTACAATACTAAAATCATATACAAATTAAGTAAGGTCAATACAACAAATACATGTGAAATATAGTTTTACTGTTCAATGCTATACCGGTGTATACTTCACAGATCTCTTCACAGTCCGTGCCGACGTGCACAAATCACTTTTCTGTATTTTTGGTAGTCCAACACTCCTCGGTTGTTTAGAGTCCCAGTAAATGTCTAATTTCCGACAGTTCAATCACGTAGATTACACAGCAGCCAAAAGTCAATTCACAGGAGTATACAATCCAGCAGTCCGCAGCAAAGGTAACACAGTATAACGCACCCACATAAAGCCAGTTTGAATTCCCTATCGAATAACTGAGTGTTACGCTATTTATACTTTATGCGGCATTCCAGTACATTCTACGAAATGAAGAAGCCTCTCGAATATGCATTACATCATCATCTGACCTAGATACAATTTATAATAATCTTCTAGAAAGATCGAAGTGATTAACCCACGTAAACAAGCTTGCGTCATATATTCTAGAAGCATCCTGTCTAATAATAGACTACAATACAATGACACTCCCCCTCTTAAAAACAAAGAAAGTTTCAAACTTGGAACTTTCTTGACAATTCAAAACATTATTGCAAAAAAAATCTATATTACAACCGCAAAATGTTGACAAACATATGTACATTATATGCGAGACAAACAATCAGCAATCAAATTGTCCTTGGCCTTAATATGTCTGATTTCAATATTGCATTATTGTAACACCAAACTCCATCTCAACAATCTTTGATTTTTGTTTTCATCTTATTTATGAAAACAAGTGGGTTGTGATCACTGAATACAGTAATTGGCAACGATGAAGAAGTAACATAAACATCAACATGTTGTAAAGCTAATATCATTGTCAAACTTTCTTTCTCAATTGTAGAAAAGTTTTTCTGATGTTTGTCAAATTTACGTGAAAAATAACTTATTGGGTGATCTACACCATCTATACCTTCTTGTAACAAAACGGCACCAGCAGCAACATCACTAGCATCTACAGCCATCTGGTGCTGAAAGAACTGGCGCGCTCTTGAGTATGGCTTTCAGGTTTTCAAAAGCTGATTCACATTCAAACAAAAGTTACCCTCTTTCTTAAGAGTTGAGTTAAAGGCTCATTAATATCTGAAAAATTTGGACAAAATTTTCTGTAGTAACCAGCCATACCTAAGAAACGCATCAGTCGTCACTTACATGTTGGTCTTGGAAATAGCGATATAGCACTAACCTTAGTATCTACAGGTTTTACTTGACTCTGACCTACAACATGATCCAAGAATGTCACACGTGCATGTCCAAATTCACTTTTTCCAAGGTTGACTGTCAGCTTGGCGTCACTTAGTCGATTGAACAGTGCGCGGATTCTCTGTAGATGATCTTCCTATGTATCGCTGTAGACAATGACGTCATCAATGTAAGTCTCACATCCTTCCAAACCAGAAGCAACACGGTTGATGAGACGCTGGAACGGGGCTGGAGAATTTTTCATTCCAAATGGCATGACTTTGTACTGGAACAGATCCTCCGAAGTGACGAATGCTGATATCTCCTTCGCACGATCTGTCAGTGGAACTTGCCAAAATCCTTTCAGAAGATCAAACTTTGACACAAACTTGGCACTTCTCACTTTATCAATGCAATCATCAATGCGTGGAATAGGGAATGTGTCTGTTTTGGTCAATGCGTCCACCTTTCTGTAGTCAGTACACATCCTGTAACTGCCATCTGGCTTTGGAACGAGGATACAAGGTGAGCTCCAGTCAGTATTACTTGGTCCAATGAAGTCATTGTCCAATAAATACTGAATCTTTTTTTTTCAGGTAGTTTTGTTTAAAGGGATTCAAACGATATGGGTGCTGCTTCACTGGATTAGAATCTCCGACATTGACGTCATGTGAAATCAGTCCGAGTAGGAATGTCGGGAAACAAATGTTCATATTGACTGAGTTCACAGGAGTTCTTCCTGACGCGCTTTTTCAGAATGACACAACTTGGAATCCAAATTAAGTAGAATATCAGAGTTCTGTAATTTCGCCGCTGTCATGGGCTTTTCACAAGTTTCATTATTATCAGGGTCAGAACTAACTACACTTACAGGGTGTACAGTACTGTTAGTGCTATCTCTGTCTATGTATACCTTTAACATATTTACATGACATAACTGTTTGTGTTTACGCCTGTCAGGAGTCTGAATTACATAATTACGGTCACTTAATTTCTTTTCAATGACATAAGGACCTTTTATTCCTGGATTACCAGGAATAGGCAGAACAGCCAGTACCTTCTCACCAGGTTTGAAACTTCGTTTAAGGGCATGTTTATCGTAGGATATTTTCATACATTTTTGTGCTGACTTTAAATTTGACATGGCCAAATCACGTGCTTTAGTCAACCTGGTGCGAAAGTCCGACACATATGTAAGAGACTACATGAGTCAAGATCACTGTCCAGGAACTTTTCCTTCAGCAGTTTAAGTGGTCCTCTAACTGTATGACCAAGGGCTAGTTCAAATGGACTGAAGCCTAAATTACAACACATATAAGCGAAGTGGGAAGAGGTGCCGACATACTGGCAGAGCCACATGACTTCACAGTATAGTCTTCCGGTTAACGTATTCTAAACACATACCAAGAAGCTAATGATTCGTGATATGTGTTGTATCTCATGTACGCTTTTATTGTACCTGTTCATGTGGCAATTTGAATGATATGACCACATGGCCCCTAGCACCGGCATAAGCGGTATTAGATACAAATCTAGAGCTATGATGGAAATGCTCAGACAACTCGTATATTGGTAACTGGTGAGCTGTTTCGCTGTGACAACTCGTACACTGGGGATTGGTGAGCTGTATCGTCATCAGATGAAAATGACGGCAAAAATGAACACAAAAGACTAGTCTGTAAGGCCCGATGTCGACCCAGCATCAACTTCCCACAAATGCCAACATATATCAAAGACCAAAAGGTATGTACAGGGGGCGGGCCTCGGGGACGAAACGTCTCTTGAACAGACTCTCTAACAGCAAACAATAACAAATGTATGCCTTCATCCCAGTCTTTCTCGGTGTGAAAACAATAAGTCCTAACCATGTTCTTTAATGTCTGGTGAAATCTTTCTAATGCGCCTTGGCTTTTTGGGTGGTATGCAGATGATGTGTACTGCTTTATTCTCAATTCATGCATGACTTGTTGAAAGATTCCTGACATGAAATTAGATCCCTGATCAGACTGAACAGACTTGGGTAGGCCGACATATGTGAAAAACTTAACTAAGGCCTTAACAATAGTTTTTGCCTTAATATTCCGTAAAGGAATGGCCTCAGGGAACCTGGTTGAAGCACACATGTTTGTTAACCTGTATTGATTGCCCGACTTTTTTTTTTGGTAATGGACCAACACAATCTATAATCACCATACTAAATTCTTCCTCAAATGCAGGGATTGGTTGTAGAGGGGCCTTTGGTATGGTTTGGTTTGGGTTTCCTACCATTTGACATGTGTGGCATGACCTACAAAATCCGTAACATCTTTCTTTAAATTTGGCCAATAGAAATGATTTAGAATTTTGTACTATGTTTTATTAACACCTAAATGGCCTGTAAAAGGTAGTCTGAGGATATCTGAACGATATGAATTTGATACTACAATCTGATACTTAACTGCCCACTCATCATCAGGTGACACATCTGGCGGTCGCCATTTGCGCATAAGAACACCATTCTTACAAAAGTAACACACAGGCTCTTGAGTTACATCACACTCATCTACTGCACTGTCAAACAACTTGGAAATGTCCTTGTCATTATGCTGTTCATTAACCAGCTGTGATTTTGAAATTTTGTCATTAGAACATTCCAATTTGCTATCAAAATGTGGCTTATCAGCCTCATCATTTAAACACAAAAAGGTGTCGGCCAAACAAACGTCATCGATGACGTCATCTTTAAGAGACTTTTCAGCCAATTTACTCATGGCTCCAGTAACTGCACAAGCAGGATACAAACCTTGAATTTCGTCTTCAACTGGATCATAGATCTGATCCAAACAAGGCTTGTCAGTTACAAGCAAGTTAACCCCGACCGTATCTCCCGCAAGATCATTACCAAGAAGTAACTGAACACTCTCAAATGGTAAACTACCTTTAATACCCACCGTAACAGGTCCAGAAATCAAGTCGGAAGACAGATGAACGTTATGGAGCGGAACGGGTGTATAATTTACAGAATCTACCCCTTTAATCAGGACATTACTGCATGCAGATGGAGAGTCAGAAAACGGCAAAGTATCTGCCAACAAAGGAGACTGAGACGCGCCCGCGTCTCGCAAAATCTTCACAGGAGTAGCATTAGAAAAATCACTTGAAAGTGACACAAAATCATTGTGGATAAATGGTTCAAAAATCCCCATAACAGGATTTGAAAAACTGTCAACCTTATCCTTGAGGAACAGTGTCCTTGGCCATTTTAACGTTATATACATTATGAACGTCACTAACCTACTTTTGAAATTACAACACATATAAGGGAAGTGGGAAGGCATGATCTTGTTGTTTTCTTTTCAAATTAAAACAATTAGCCATTAAATGGCCGTCCCTCTTACAATAGCTGCAAACGGGAGACTTATTTTGAGTGATAAAAGTAGGTGACTGAGACTTTTTATTTGACCTTTGATCTTTGTAACTGGGGTTAAAAGTTTTAGGCCCTGAGAAAGAACTGGGTTTGTTACCTGAGAGATTAGACTGGAATGAACTTGGCTTATAGCATTGACAAATGATAATTTGTGTGTTAGAGCGTATTCGCCAGCAAATCGTGCTGCTTGATCTAAAGTGTTGGCATTCTTTTCATCAAGAAATGTTCTAATATCACCATGGATACACCTTTTAAATTCCTCTACCAGCATAAGCTGTCTAAGGCTTTCAAATTGGTTGTCAATTTTAACCGAAGCACACCACCTATCAAATAACTGTTCTTTTGAACGAGCAAATTCTACATGAGGCTGAGAGTTTTCTTTTCACAACTACGAAACTTGTGTCTGTGGGCTTCAGGAACTAATTCATAACCTTTAAGGATAAAATCCTTCACTGTATCATAAGCTGATGTTTGCTCTACCGTCAATTGAGTATAAATGTCCCTTGCCTTTCCGATAAAACACTTTGAAGAAGTAAACTCCAATTTTCTTTTGGCCAATTTAAATTTTCAGCAATTTTCTCAAAATGCAGAAAGTATTTATCAACTTCTTTTTCCTGAAATGGTGAAACGAGACGTATTTGACGAGCTGCATCAAATTTTGATTGTGATTGTACAGGTGCACGTGCAGGAGGACTTGTTTGCGACTGTAATTCCGTATTTTTCATTTTTAACTGAAATTGTCTTTCTTTCTCTTTCTCCTCTTTTTCTAACCTTTCTCTCTCTAATTCTATGTCTCTTTCTTTCTCTAATTTTTCTCTCTCTAACTGAAACTGTCTTTCTTCCCTTTCTCTTTCTCTCTCTCTCTCTAATGCTCTTCCTTTCTCTCTTTCCTCTAATTCTAACTTCTCTCTCTCTAATTCTAATTTCTTTAATTCCAGCTGATGTGGCAATTCTAATCTCCTTATTTCCAAATCATCAGCTGTTTCCTCAGTTAAATCAAAATCACGTTCATCCCAAAGTTGTTTGCTAACAAAATGTTTAATGATGAGTTTCTTAATTTCTTGCTTTCTCAAAGATGTTTTAGCTTTAATTTCAAGAAATTTACACGGCGCGAACAAATCCTCTTTGCGTAATTCGTCAAATACCTCCCGACTAGTCTTTGAAGCAAACTGTGCTGGCTCAAATAGCGTACTCCCTGACTTCACAAATTTAGACAATGTATCAATTTAAAACTATGCTGCAAAGCTGATCAGCTGACAGCTATAATGTAAACAAAGCTCGCGGACAGGTCCCCAATTTCTGTCACGTCAAATTTACGATAACAGAAAAACGTAACAGAAAAGGTTTGTGAAGTCAAGGATTAACAATCAAATATTTATTTACAATACTAAAATCATATACAAATTAAGTAAGGTCAATACAACAAATAAATGTGAAATATAGTCTTACTGTTCAATGCTATACCGGTGTATACTTCACAGTCCGTTTTGACGTGCACAAATCTCTTCACAGTCCGTGCCGACGTGCACAAATCACTTTTCTGTATTTTGTTAGTCCAACACTCCTCGGTTGTTTAGAGTCCCAGTAAATGTCCAATTTCCGACAGTTCAATCATGTAGATTACACAGCAGGGAAAGGTCAATTCACAGGAGTATACAATCCAGCAGTCCGCAGCAAAGGTAACACACTGTAACGCACCCACATAAAGCCAGTTTGAATTCCCTCTCGAATAACTGAGTGTTACGCTATTTATACTTTATGCGGCATTCCAGTACATTCTACCGAATCAAGAAGCCTCTCGAATATGCATTACATCATCATCTGGCCTAGATACAATTTATAATAATCTTCTAGAAAGATCGAAGTGATTAACCCACGTAAACAAGCTTGCGTCATATATTCTACAAGTATACTGTCTAATAATAGACTACAATGCCATGACAACAGAATAACATGATTTCCAATACAAACCACCCCAGTCGGAATCTACCCCACGAGGGCTTCAACGCCACATCCCACATCAGTGATACGGCTCATTTGGACCACGGATGGCTCACCTATAGACCCCAAACGCCGTTTTTCTATGAAAACAATAATTTTAGGAAATTTTCTCCTCCACCACGCACGTGTTGATAATATTCCAGATTGTATCCCGAGAAGACTGTATATTATTATACCTACCAGTCTGCTATGGGACAGTTTACAGGAGTACTGACTGTGAAATTGACACCCCAATACCTCATATATTATATACATCCCGCAATATTTGTCCTCCGATAAAACAAGGACTGCTACCTGTGACTTAACCGAGAGGCCTTCACAAGGAAGCATTCCAAAATGAACATTAAAACGCACCAAAAAGGCGGTGGGAAAGAATGCCGCCGTATACTGACAAAAAGTCGCCATATACCCTGACTGTATATCTAAAACTATAAAAAGTACAAAAAATTAACCCTGTGATGATCTGTATCTCGTCCGCGTTTTTACTGTTGAAGTTCACGGGACACCTCAAGTGAATGCCATGTCCTCATGATCCATACAACGGCCTGAGCGGTATTAGATGCAAATAGTCAAGAGCATGGTATTAAATACCCTTTACAGTCCATATCATTCAGATTTAATCCAATTTTGTAACAACTTTCTCCGACAACGGTTCCCTAGTTAAGTAGATGACCGAGGGGCTCCAAATGGAGTGGAAGTTGGAACTCTCTTATATTTGAGGAGTGAAAACGAATTCCCAAATTTTACGCGGGAAGCTTTCTCTCTTTCTGGCCTTTTTCATTTCTTTTCGATTTGAAATTCAACTGCCAAGCATAATGGCTCAGTAAATACTATATCACAGCAATATTTGTAGTTATACAGTGAATAACATTGGTTACAAGTTTTTGACTGGGTCGGAAGTGGTTATCTTGACTTGGCCTTTGCAACTTGAACTTGCAGTTGCAACGACGACAACAACAACAACATAGGCCAAGGCCTTATTTGGTTTAGGCTATCAAATATCGGAACTCATGTCAAGTTTTAAAACGTTTTGCTATATCTAAACAATATTATGGTGACATGATAATGCAAAGATACATTTTAGCAGTGCTGGATAATTCTGCAGGTAAATATATGCTGATTTGGTGATTGATCGTCTGATCCCCATCTAAATTTCTGGAAGTTGGTTTTGGTTTGGTATGTACATGTATTATGGAAAATGTTGCAAGGAAATTAATTACCATACAGAGTATTGTACTGTAATTCTTTATTTTTTATCTTCCAGACATCTCTGTCAGAGACCATCCCATCTTAAAAAGACTGTGCCAAACCGACACGGATGTCACAGAGATAAGTTCCTATTCCCACCAGCTCCTCGACACATCTATAGCCATTGTCAGTACAGATTCTTCTCGCTCTTGGTCATCAGAGGTAAAAAAGTGATCAAAATTGCCTCATTCCAATTAAAGAAAGAGAGAATTATGGTTTAACATGATGTCTGAGGACAAATCTTGTTTACTATAACATCAACCAGTCAATTTGTGGTTGCTGTAGATATTGTATGTAGTGATTTTTGTTGGTTCATTTTGTCATAACCAATAGCCATATTTAGTTTTGTACCTGACTATTAAAGACAAGGGGTCATGATTCGGTGAGTAGGTGGGTGTCAAAACCTGTCATGAACACGCAAGCATGGTTCAAAGACGTGTCTGGCATGACAAAATCCAGTCAGTATACTAAAATCCTGATGATGTTTTATCTCTCTGTCAATCGATTTGTCCATCCATTCATCTGCATGGCAGCCAGTGATCAGTTATCCTGAAATCTAGCATTGCTTATATAACATGACACCAATTTAAATGCCAACATGGCTGTAGTAATGTATATGTGCCCAAAGGGGCAGAATCCTTTATGTAATCCAACACACATATCAACGGTTAATACTCCTGCTGTGCAAGTCCAAGGACCTCGTGTTGGCAATTCAATTGATGTTGTGTTACATGAGATAGATGGCAGGGTATTTAAATTTATTATGATCGCCACCTGCCATTTGTCATGGATGTACATTGCATCATGGGATAGATGTGGGGTCATCAGGTTTCAGGGCTATAGTGTTCTGCATTCCCTATAAGACTAAGGAAGAAACTTAATGAGTGCTCTAAATCACTCTCAAAGATGTAGCTCTAAACTGCATGACAATCTATTCTGATTTGCTATTGTAATAAGAGAATGCATATTGTTAAAGATGGTCAAGTAAAAGTCAGACCTGTGAACTTTGAAATGTTGTGGTTGCCAAAATACTTGTCTTCGTAATGAACTAGAATTCTTTAATCTTCAGAACAAAGAAAATCAACCTGATAATCATATCTGTAATTGGGAAAAACTGCACCAGTTCAAACTCCGGAATGTGGATTCTGTGGTTGATCAGAGAGAACAGGTGGATGGACACAAGTAAGAGTGAAGACTGTTAGCTCTTCCCAGATAAACTGAAGATCGCTCAAGTTGTCCCAGTTTTTAAGAAAAATGATCACTCGGCGAAAGAAAATTATAGACCTATCAGTATTCTACCTTGTATATCGAAAATCTATGAACGTATTATAGATCAGCAACTGTCCAATTACTTTGAAGACATCTTTCATCCATATCTAGGGGCTTTTCGTAAAGGTTTCAATTGTCAGTCGGTTCTATTAAGGGTATTGGAGGACTGGCGTCGGGCTCTCGATGAGAACAAGTTTTGCGCTGCAATCCTTATAGACTTATCGAAAGCTTTTGATTGCCTTGATTTGCTTTTGAAGAAGTTGACTGCATATGGCCTTTCCGAAAATGCTGAAGCTGCTACGGAGCTACCTCAGTGACCGCAAGCAGAGAGTCAAACTAGGCTCAAACTTCAGCTCCTGGGAAGACATACATAAAGGAGTTCCCCAGGGGTCCATATTGGGACCCTTATTATTCAATGTTTTCATCAATGACATTTTTAACTTTCTGTCAGGGTCCAAATTGTATAATTATGCAGATGATAATACCCTATCTTTTTCACATGTAAACCTTGAGGAATTGATAAAAATTCTTCAGGAGGACAGCATTATTTTGACTAAATGGTTCGCTTATGGTCAATTCCACGTAAAATTAAACCAAAGTGGCAATTTTTGAATTGGATATTTTTATGATGAACTATATACATATATGTAGTATATACTCCGTGCTTTCAGAAACAAGTCAGGAAATATGCATTCAATCGACCATGGATGCAGGTGGCGCCACCTACATCCACTGAAATAATTTAACCTGATAAGGATTTTTTACTGTATAACTGTTTTTTTGTGGAAATTTGTACATAATTGCATTTAATCTTAGGCTGTTTGCATTATTTGGTTAAACAGCCACCTCTTGCTCTGATCATCAGAACAGCCAATAAATATTTTCATCAAATTATCTGTCCAATAATAAACGTTACTGTCGTGTTGTAGCGCCCGTCACAATATTCTACTAATTTTTAATGTGCTGATAAACCAAAGGCCCATAAAATGACATGAATCCCATTTCTTCTATTAGTGCTTGAGTACCAACTATATTATCCAGATTTAATTTTAGCAGTCACTAATTAACCAAGCTAATTAGCGTGACGGGCGCTACAGATTTCATCGTGACAGGCGCTACAGCCTCTGATGTAGCGCCCGTCACATTTAGTACACGAGGCCCTAGCATTCAGCTGAGCCAGTTGCACTCAAAATTGCAACATTGTTTATCGGGCATGAAGCCACACATGTGTCATGAGTGATGCATGCCTGACTAGACATAGAGATATTAATATTATTGGCCCATATATAATTGTCATTAGTGATTTCGTCTTTTCCTGGTTGCGAGCTTTATACCGGCCATTTCATCTTTGAATTTTGATGCAGTCACAGCTCATTTTGATGATTGGTTTTCACTTTTACCAATATACACTCAAGCTTTTGGTCACATGTTAGCTCATTATCATATGATGTTGAAGTGAAATATTTTCACACAGTCAAAACTCATTTCTTAATTCTTTCAAAGATGTCATGAAGGTGTGCATCGAACTCTTTCTGACGACATCAAGAGTAAACTCTGCAATTCAGTGCTTCCAACAGAACACAGGAGCCTGTGGGGTCTCTATATATAACCCGTAGCTTTATTTTATATAGATATTTCGACACTTCACACTATTACCTGCGTCTTATTTTGAGGACCTGTGCAACAGAATAAGCTACTGGGATCTGGTGTTAACCCTAGCTACCAAGCCTGGGGGGTGCCACCATCTGTAGGTTAATGCATTATGGCCTCAGAATAAGTTCTAAGCTTCTAACTGGATTTCTTTTATCAGGATTTTTCAAAGAAAATTAATGTTGGTAAGAAAGGTGTGTCATCTGCCATATCACCTGAAACAACATGTCGAGAAGGTCATTTTTGTTGCTTGATGAAATAACACATGAAATCAATTGAAATGTTGGCATAATGTGTCTTATTCTTGCTGAATATTTTAGAGAATACTGAAATAAACAATTGGACACTTAACTGTCAATTTGTCATTGTCTTATTATAGGATTTATAGGATCTAGCCCATTCTTTTTCAGAGACTGTAGCGCCCGTCACAAAATATGTAGCGCCCGTCACACTGGGATTTTCAAATTCATGTTAGCAGATAATAAGAGATGGAGCAAACTGTTCTTAACCAAGAATCAGTATTCAGTAATACTATGCCATACTGATAAGAAGTTGAAATCATTTGAGAAATCACAGGGATTTGGGAGTTTCCATACTAACCGCACAAATGGAGGGAAATGCCTGTAGCGCCCGTCACGTTATGCAAATTGTCTGTGATTTTGATTGGTTGATCACATTCTTTCAAATTTTTTATATTACTTTACACTCCTACATGATCTTTAACTGTTTGAAGAATTTTAGTTATATTGGAGTAGTAGTGTGGAAATCTGGCCGGTTACAATACCAGGAATATACTCTGAATGTAGCGCCCGTCACAATGGAATTGACCTTATAATCAGATGGAAGCAAACCCTGAGAAATTTCAGGCCATCAGCCCTGGTAAAAAGTCTCACGAGGCTATCAAATCCTTGACTGTTAACAATGTAAATATATCATGTGACGATGTTGTAAAGCTTCTGGGTGTCAATATTGATTTTATGCTGAAATTTGACATACACATATCTGAGATATGTAAGAAAACATCGAGACAGCTGAATGTTCTCAAGAGACTCAGCAAAATACTAAATGTAGAAACAAAATTAGCCATATATCATTCTTTTATTTTGTCTAATTTTAATTATTGCCCACTAACCTGGCACTTCTGCAATAAGTCCAGCTCCTGCAAACTCGAGAAAATCCAAGAGAGAGCCCTTCGATTTGTTTTTAACAATTATGAATGTTCATATAAAGATCTACTTCTTAGAGCCAAGGTACCATCGTTACATATTGGCAGACTCCGCGCCCTGGCGTCTGAGGTTTTCAAAATCGTAAATGGAACAGCACCCAAGTTTTTAGATGATCTTATCAAAGTTAAGAAATCTGATTATAGTTTTAGATATACAAATATGTTAGAGGTTCCAAAAATTCGGACGGAGTCCTTTGGCAGGAGGAGTTTCTGCTTCGCCGCCGCACATGTGTGGAACAGCCTTCCCAATCATATGAGGAGTGTAACTTCTTACGGTGAGTTTCGAGGGCTTCTTCGCACATGGAGCGGCGACAGTTGTGGCTGCTCGTCCTGTCGATAAATTTATATGATTTGTATTTAGGTTTTATCTTTGAAGTTATTTTATATTCTGGTATATGTCTAGTTTTATTTTCGTATATGTCTAAACGTTTTATCATGTTTTGCTCTCCTGTTTCTGTTTTCATATTTAAATTATATGTAATATCCTTTTAAATGTCTGTTTTAAATGCCTGTCGGAAGAATAGCTTCGTAGCTAATGTTATTTATTTCCCATGTAATCCGACGTTAAATAAAAATTCTTGTATCTTGTATCTCTTCTACTGAGACATAATGCAGATGAAATGGAAATATCATTCAGGTTCCATGGATTCATTTTCCTGTCATTTCATTTCATATTATATATATGTTCAAAATCAAGATATATTTGGAAGATTGGTATTAATTTTAGTTTTTGCTATTCCATGGATTCATTTTCCTGTCATTTCATTTAATATTATATATATGTTCAAAATCAAGATATATTTGGAAGATTGGTATTAATTTTAGTTTTTGCTATCAGAGTTTGTCATCTTACTTGTGGTATTTCTATAGGTAATTAAACCAGAAGTGGCAAACTACAATTTCTTGAATTATTCTTCATCACTCTTGTGAAATTGTTTTTTGCAGAGAAAATGTTACCAGCCTGTCAGACCGAATCCACCAGATATGTGATGCCTTACCTAATTATGGTACGGCTAGTTTCATACATTTGTCTCTGGTAGGACATTAATGACTTGTAGGCTACATTAATTCCTCTGATAACTCAATCACAGGAATGAAATTTTCACCATAAAATTAGGATGTGATCAATAAAAAAATCATGCAAATAATCCTTTATTTCATCTTCATCTTAATGCTTTTAGAGCGTGATTAAATTTATTAGAATAACTGCTTGAATTCTGTCCACAAAATTGGGGCTGATTGAAAGTTAATAGGGTGATTGAATGAGGATTTAACATTTAAATTTATAAGTCAGAGATTACCAGACAATTATTGTTGTGAAACTATGGTATTTGGGAAATGTTCTGTAAGACATCGCAATACTGTGTAACAAATAGACTGATTCAGACTCGTTATTCATTGGATTATTAGTCAGTAGGATGGTTATTAATTATATTTAAACTTTTAGCACCATGAGCATTCACAAGGCTTATTCCATTGTCAGGGCCAAGAGCAGATCAACCGTGAACAGGCATTCAAATTACTAATCACTGTCTCTTGTCAGTTTTGAGACAACCACACACAATTGGTTCTTCTGCAGGACGATCCTGCCCTCGCATCTGCCTCCGTCGCACCATGTCACGTTCAGTTGCAATTTCGAATTAGGATCTCGGGTGACCGCAAGATCTTCAGCCTGACTTCACTGAAACTTTACCAATGAGCCTCATTTCCAATTTCAGGGAATTCCATTTAAATACTGTGAATGGAAATTAGGGGTAGCCGTGTTAGTCTGTATAGTATAAATGAATAAGAAAGGGTGGCACCTTTAAGACTAACTAAGTTTCATGGTCACAAGCTTCCGCAGATAGTGGATATCTGCTTCGACCATTAAACTTAGTCTGCCACCCTTTGTTATTCATTTATTTAAATACTGGTAATGTTTATCAATCAATGTAACAGACTTTCCTGTTATTCATGATTCATATTCATTTTACTTGTAATCAGGTTCTATGTTGGATGTTATCCTTGCCCTTAGTAATGATTACTTACAGTCACTGGATTCTGAGTAAGTATAACAATATACAACTGACATGAAGACCAACATAAAATACTTCACTATACCCATCACAAGAGTAATGCTAGATTAGTGGACAACAATCAGTTGGCTATTACCATAAAATACTGATCTTCAAAATTTTCTCATCCCTAAGATGGAAAGACCAAGATGATGATATTACTAAGAATTTTTCTTGTTCCTATACTGTTGCCTCTTGCCTTGCCTCCTCATATGAAACAGTCTTGGCAAATGTATTTTCATTTGGATACTATAAATTACTGCTTTAACTGGTTCTTTGATGTGTCTAATCCTGTACAATGTGTTCATTTTGGTGATTGCATGTGTGTAAGTTGTTTCATCTGTGTTTTTGTTCTCAGCTCCAGTCTAGGCTTGTATGCAGTTCTCAAACGGTTACAGACCTGGCACAATGGACAGATAACATTTGTGAGAGAGGATCAACTGAATGACAATAGTCTCATAGCGACATGGAAACTGTTCTTACATGCTGATGTCCTACTAAGTATAGATGAGCTGACATTACCAGAAAACTCACTTTGGAGGGGCCAGGCTGTCATTCTAGATCCAATGGTATATCAAAGATTTTAATCATCTCAAGAGATGTATCTGTTTTAAAAACTAATTTCTATACTTTTGAAAGCAATGAGAAAACTGAGACCGGATTGATATCACATCAGATTCTGAGATCTCCCCGCACCCCAAAAAAAACATGTTTACATTATATCTGTGGTTTTACTTTTTATTTCTTGTGAATTTGTTAATTATACGAAATATGTCCTCCATCAACAATGTTAATATTGAAGGGAATGCGGATGAATTATGAATGTTCCAGATATCTCGGGTGGACTTCATTTGTTTATTATGGTCAATAATCAGGTGTTATGGCTGTGATTGGAATTTAATTTCAGAGGAATACTTCTGTGTGTTTACCTGGGATGTCCTTGGTGTATCAGCCAAGTGATAATAAGACATGCCAAGATGGAGATGTGATAATTGCTATGGAAACTGATGAAGAGTTTGTGAAAGTGACCTCACAAAAAGCTGAGGCAATGTTAGACTATATGAAAAGCAGAAATATGGTGAGGACCTCTGTATGGTAGTATGGTTCATCTGCTATGGATTGAGTTCAACATTGACCATTATTACATGTGGGATGAGCATGGGGCAGTTTTTGTTTGATATTCATCACCTTCCACTCAACCCACAACAACTTTGAAATGTATTAGAATGGAGCCTGCTTTATTTAGATTATTTCCACGAAGTGGATCGTCCTATGTATTACCTTCAGTCATCTTCAGGGATAAATTATAATATAATTATATTCCTACATTGTGAAACACCCTGCCAGTATTTTCTGTTTTGACATATAACATGTCAGTTCAAAATGTTGATAGAAATTGTGTTGCTGTTTTGAATGTCCTAATATATATATGTTATTTCTTTGCTTGAATCGATAATCTTATCATTGTTTAACTGACAAAACTTTGACTCTCTATGAAAAGTTCCTATCAAACTTTTGATATGATCAAAGAGAAATAGAATAAAAGAGTGAACTACCTTTGCTTGTACATAATGTTCTGGTCATGAGATGAGAGATGACAGCATCACTTTCACTTTTTCACTGAGTGATAATGCAGTAGCCTATATGAAGAGGAAACATTATCATTGCAGATATGTTACAATCGTGCAAATTGCTTCAATAGAAATCATGAAGTTTTATTATTAGTACAGTACAGGTTACAAGATGTTTTAATTCTGTTTCAGGTGAGCCTGTCACTAAGTCACACTATGGAGATACTAGAGGAAGTGGATATTGTCAGTCTGCCATCATTTCTCTTCAGTCCATGTAAACTACACCTGTATCCTTCTCAATAGCTACTTTACAGTAAAGGAATTGTTTAAGTCCAATAAATCTGTAGTTTTATTTTGATGTACCTGATGAAGGTCCCTGTATCATGCATGTTGGCCCTGTCAAGTTGAATGGTAGATATAAATTTGTCTCTAAGATAAAGGGAATCATTTTACTAACATTTTGGGCATTTTAGTGGCATCTGTGTGATTCAAGACCACTTTTCTTCCTAGCAAAATTCGGAATACAACATGTTAGGATCCAGGGTCTGTGGCCTGAAATTGGGGATATCTCAGTCCAGCTGGAATATTTCTCCTTTATATAAAAGTAGTTGTCTCCCCCTGATTGTGATATGTCAATTATCTCCTTGATTGTGATAATTGCAGTGCTTGAGGATATACAACCAAATTGTAAATGTGAATATCTGTATTTATACTCTGTTTAATAAAGTTGTCTTTAGAACAAAAATGGAAAAATAATTGCTTAACCACTAATGGATAGTTCAAAGATATTAACATATAGAATGAAGGAAAGAATAACAACTTGGGAATTTTTAACTTGACATAGTTTTCGTATGAATAAGGGGCATCCCTTAGGCTGAAGACAAATAAAAATGTGTAAATTCCTCAAATAATTCAATCACCCGTAATTTTGGGGACAAACTTCAATTGGCTGTTCTAATAAATTTGATCACCCTCTGAAATCATTTGCAAAACAAAGAAATAATGCATTATCTGCATGATTTTCAACGATTTTGTCAACTTGCTGTTCTGATAAATTTGACCCCCCCCCCCCCTGACTCTATAGTGTAGCATTTCACTTGCTGTGATTGAATTATTAGAGGGATTACCATAATAAATTTGATATATTACTCCTTCACATAGAAGAACAGATTAGCCAGTGACAAATTCTCTCCGTCTGGACAATTCCTTCAACATGTACAAGACAACACTGAAGTAAGTTCATCATTACCATATTACTACTGATCACAGATAGCTTCATGTTAAATATTGACAAATGCAAGATGTGATGTGAAGATGAACCATTTTCAGATGATCTAGATGTTCTGTAGTTAGAATTCACTCAGTATTTTATCTGTCATCTGACGGTGGATGGTCATTAAGCTGCAGTGTTTGACACATGATATGAATGAGACGGCATATTCTCCAGTGATTACTTTGTAATGGGAATTGGATGTCATTCGGAACAGTTTTAGGTTATATTGCCCATCATATTGCCTATTACAATGTACTACCAATAAGCATTTTGTGTATTGATTGTTGTGTGTATATTATCTATACTATCACAGGTGGGGTACATTCTAAGGATACCATATCGGTTAAAGTCCTCTAGAAAGCTGTGTAAGGACGGAGTACTCGGTACCGCCAGCTGGAAGGAGACTATTTCCACCAACACCTCAGCTATACACGGTAAGTACCAACAGTAAGACCACAGGAATCACTTGTTGGTACTCTTTGTATGTATTGCAGTTAGGTGAGAACATACCTTTTTTATGAAATTTCTGTAATAGGATCTGTGATCAGTGTAATTGAGAGGGCTGTAACATTTCCAACAGAACTGGCAATTCTATTTATAGTATACATGTTAGTTTATGCCATTTTATTGTATAGTTTTATCAGCTCAACTTGATTCTTTCTCAACTGTTGAAAGCAGCTCATTGAATGTATAATTATTCTGGATTTCTTGCACATATTTTTGTGATAGATACCCCCCACTTCCAAGTAATGTGTTTACAGTAAAATAATATTAATTGACTGACATATTTCAGATATAGAGGAGAGTTTTAGTGATTTCAGCGAGCATGTTCATTTCCTGTTAACATCCAGCAAGTCTGATGATACATGTGATACCTCATCGTCCATCTACTGCACAGCATATATGTTACGGTCACCACGGGAAATTAATGGAGGGATGATGAGCCTGCTCCACAAGCATTGGTTACTGCCTGTGTCAGATCATCCTCATGAGGGTGACATTGCTGGTCTTGTTAAGGACCTCCCTCAGTGTAATGCTACCATACTGGAGAAGATTGGTGATATTATTATTGATGCACAGAGAAAGGCCCTTCAGGAATGGTTAGGTATGCAAACTGGGTGTATTAATCTGGATTAATCTGGGGAAAGCTGTGTAGATTTATTGTAGGTTGTGGAGAAAATTGGGCGCTAGGTATGTAGGCCCTAATATATGACACACACTCAGAAGCTGTTTCATTTTTTATTTTTTACTGTTTTGCGCAAGTAGTGTAATTTTCTTCCTGAATATGAAAATTGGTTGAGAATTGACAAAAATCAGCAATACCTACCCTGGTTATTTTGGGGCCACAATGATGTTGGTCTACCAATGTTATAGCATGCAGGCTTGATGCCATGACATAAAAAAATAACCTACAAATCACCCATTTCTTTTCATGATTTATTGAAAACTACTGGAAGAATTTTCATGAAACTCAGAAATAAATTTAAACTAACTGAGTTTATAAATGGTGTGAAATTTCACTGTGGTACGAAAAGTTTACTCTGAAATATCGGCGAAAAGGTCTGTGGGAGGGCATACGTCTTTTATTAAAATTAAATAGTTTTATCTATTGACAGTGGTTTCAACACTTATGGTCGGTGTATTGATCTTGAAAATTAGTCCTGGAAAAAGCTTCTTTCTGTTGCTTGAATTTAGAGTATTATGCTTTTAATCTCAGATTTCCGGCGGAGAGTCAACTTACCTCAGCGTATGAGTGAGAGAGAGCTGAAGAGTTTACTGGAGGAGGTTCATGACCAGACCTTGGAGCAGGCCTTCACCCACTGCACTGACTGTACCGGGGCAACGAGGTACACTGTCAGGGAAGAGGGGGACAGGATAGCTACAGGTAATGTCACAGATTTCACAACAATCTACATTTTAATCGGATACAATTGGCTAAGTGTTCAGCTGAAAAAGTATATCCGATGTAGTTGGTCAGACAGGCCTTGCATTTTATGGGTGATTTAAGTTAAAGGATATATTTAGCCCTGTCAAAACGTAAGGCTGACTCAGCATAGCTACACTGTGAGATTGAGCTTCTGCACAGCATCTAAGGATGAATTGAATCTCCTTCTTTCTTCTATGTCTGTTGCTGTCCTCTGATTGGGTCATACATATAGCTCGTGATCACGTACTTGAGTGTTTATTTCATATTTACCTATTAAACTGAAATGATGATTCTTGTCTGGATGAGATTGAGTAAATGGAAACTCTCCTGTTACTGCTACCATAGTTACAGATACATTTGTAATTTTTATTATTTTCAGAATCAGTTAATTAAAACAACATTGATTCATACGTGAAAATGTTCATTTTGCAGGCACCTCTGATGATTGGCCAGAGAAGCAGGCATTGAAATTACAAGAATGCCTTTCTAGAAAGTTATCCCGTTTCACATCATCTGACAGCTTCCAGCAATCATCTCCACTCCAGGCAGTAGAAGGTTGGTAAACAGGGTCACAATACCTCTTTATGGATGAATGTAGCCTGTTTTATCTGTGATGTCATAAGCCTGATGATTTCATTATATTTCAGAGAAAAATTGTAAGATGGATCAAATTTTTAGATTTATTTTTATATTTTTCTTCCAGTTAATGATTTGCTCGTTTCAAATCAATCATTGATATATTATAATAGTGTTACTTGTCACTTAGTCAGATGGTCTCTATCCAATGTCCAGTAGAAGACTGACCTCACACCTCATATCAGCAAACTGCTATCATACTATTTGTTAAGTCAACTATGTGAATTTTTTTTTTTGTCAGGGGAGAAGACTGTTGATGTGGGAGATTTCCTCAAACTGTTTCAAGGTGATGGTAGAGCTGTTAGTACTGATCTTCAACCACTTCAGTTAAAGGTACCTGTTCTGATAACTTACAAGTTTGGTTAACACTGGCTTGCATTTTGGTCAGTTTGAAATGGAATCTGTGGAATTATTCTGAGAAAAGTTGTAGATTCAACATCCGGTGAGAGAAGGCTATATGATAAGCACTGTTCTTCTTGTCACATCTTCTTAGAGGATACCGATTATTGCTCACAGATGTCTGAGAATGTCTCTCATGATAGGCTGTGTTATTTAGAATAACCAAGGGTTAATACTCACAACTATTTCATCCCATGGAACTTGAAGAGAGTCACTCATCTCCCTATTTTGAATGACCAACCCATATCCTGGAAAACCAGAGCAGGCACCACTGATCAGTAGTCAGGAGCTTTTGCTCATAGTGCATATGCCCCATAGGGTTTAAGGGTATTGATCTGGGGTCTTGTACACACCCCAGGTCATGGAAAGAATTAAGCTAAGCTCCTCAGACAGCTCTCCATAAGGGGCAACTAACTGGGGCACCGGTGTGGTTTCTGAGGCTAAAATGGAAAAGGATCCCACCTGTGGGGTGTCGGTTGTGAAAAGAAATTGGACCCAAATGTTGTGATATGACAGAAGTATGGTTGAAAATCATATCAAAATCGTATTCACTCTCACTCTTATTGCATGCATGTAGCGGTATAAATCAGTTGCTGTAGATGCTGTAAATATGCATGGTAAGCGAAGGTTCTTATTTGTATTTAGTATGATAGGTGTTACCTTTCCACGTTTTGCATACTGCTACAAGGCTACCCCCTTAAATTCAATCACACCAATGAATGAGGGGGTGGGGGTGGTTGGATCACACTCAAGAATATTTCACTCATATGGTGACAGTGATGGAGGAAGCCGGAATACCCGGGGAGAACTGGTAAACATTCACACATGCACCTGTGGGACTAGAACCCATGCCGGTTCAGCAGTGTTAGGCTAGGGATCCCCAGCACACTGACCAATGAATGGTGACAAACAGTGTTAGGCTAGGGATCCCCAGCACACTGACCAATGAATGGTGACAAACAGTGTTAGGCTAGTGATCCCCAGCACACCAATGAATGGTGACAAACAGTGTTAGGCTAGGGATCCCCAGCACACTGACCAATGAATGGTGACAAACAGTGTTAGGCTAGTGATCCCCAGCACACCAATGAATGGTGACAAACAGTGTTAGGCTAGCGATCCCCAGCACACTGACCAATGAATGGTGACAAACTTTGACAGACTACTACTGATAGTCCTCTGAAATTGTATGGATTTTATTCAGTAAGTCAGCTGACTCGAAAGAGATTGTTTTCAGTTCTCATGCATAAACGATAATGTAAGGCCTATACCTTTATTATCATATCCTATATTTTCTGGTTCATCTTCAGCAAGGGATTTCTAGTTTGTTGAAGATGTCCTCTTTTGATGACCGTGAGATGCCCTGGCCAGAAAGCAAAGATGTCAGATTCCATGATATATAGTAAGAAAGCTTCTGGATGTGACAGCTACATGTAGTCTTCCATTTCTGTTATTTGGAGAAATAATGACTATTCATTGTGTTTAGCTCACTATGAAGCAATATTCATGTAAGATAATTTATTGAGAGAGAATAATAAGCAGTCAGTCAGAATGAAATTCACCACCCTCTCCTATTAAACCTCCAAACTGCTCTGACATCTGTTTGTCATATTCATCGGGAGTGATCACTCTCTCTCCCCTACAGCTTCCCTTAATAATTATCTGAAGGGGAGTGAGAAATAACTCCCCTTAAACATGGAAATAATACATTGTATTAAATGTGGATCACTCTTCTTATTTCCCAAATCACTCTTCTAAAATTGTCTACAGGAGCTATTTTCATCTCCCCTGCCATTTTAAAAAAATAAGCCTGGCACCATCTGTTTCGCCTGGCAAATAGATTCCCCATTATTTTCAAATTGAACTTCACAGTTCACAGCCATTACTGACAAGCAAGATTTGCAGCAGAGTATAAATTTGATATAATTTTTATACACCCGTCAAATTTGACGTATGGTATGGCGTCGTCCGCTCGTTCATTCGTCCGTTAACTTTTTCTCGTCAACGCAACTCGTCCTAGAGTTTTCAATGAATTCTTTTAATATTTGGTACACGTGATCGGTACCATGTGTAGATGTGCATGAACTTTTTTCGGCCCGATTCAACATTTTCTTGAGTTACTCCCCTTGATTTTGGTCTGAAATCCTTGTATTTGGCACCTACTGTCTTCGTCAATGCAACTCGTCCTAGAGTTTTCAATGGATTCTTTTAATATTTGCTGCATGTGATCGGTACCATGTGTAGATGTGCACAAACTGTTTTTGAGCTGATTCGACGTTTTCTTGAGTTACTCCCCTTGATTTTAGTCTGAAATCCTTGTATTTGGCACCTACTGTCTTGGTCAATGCAACTCGTCCCAGAGTGTTCAATGGATTCTTCTGAAATTTGGTACACATGATCGGTACCATGTGTAGATGTGCACTAACCTTTTTCGGCCCGATTCGACATTTTCTTCAGTTACTCCCCTTGATTTTGGTCTGAATATCTTGTATTTGGCACCTACTGTCTTCGTCAACGCAACTCATCCCAGAGTTTTCAATGGATTATTCTGAAATTTGGTACACATGATCGGTACCATGTGTAGATGTGCACAAACTTTTTTCGGCGTGCTTCGACGTTTTCTTGAGTTACTGCCTTGATTTTGGTCTGAAATCCTTGGATTTGGCACCTACTGTCTTCGTCAATGTAACTCGTCCCAGAATTTTTAATGGATTCTTCTGAAATTTGGTACACATGATCAGTATCATGTGTAGATGTGCATGAAATTTTTTCGAACCAATTCAACGTTTTCTTCAGTTATCTGCCCTTGATTTTAGTCTGGAATACTTTTTATTTGGCACCTACAGTCCTCGTCAATGGAACTCCTAGGGGTTTCATTGCATTCTTTTGAAATTAGATACACATGACTGGTGCCGAGTTGATTCAACAGTTTCTTGAGTTACTCCCCTTGATTTTGGTCTGAAATCCTTGTATTTGGCACCTACTGTCTTCGTCAATGCAACTCGTCCTAGAGTTTTCAATGGATTCTTTTAATATTTGCTGCATGTGATCGGTACCATGTGTAGATGTGCACAAACTGTTTTTGAGCTGATTCGACGTTTTCTTGAGTTACTCCCCTTGATTTTAGTCTGAAATCCTTGTATTTGGCACCTACTGTCATTTCGACCTAATTCATCAGGCTGATGAGCTTACTTTTGCAGCTTATGCTAACAAAAATTTTGTTTTAAAGTTACTGATACATGTATACATAAGTGCATAACCGGGAGTGAGGGAATATGCACCCCCGCAGAGTAAGAGTAACTGGAGTTCTACTTGCTCCTACAAATACCACTCCAGGCCCTTATGTATCCCCCCCCAACCTGATTTCCAAACCTGCCTACACCACTTATACAACAATGATAGCTTATACATGTACAGTATTATGACAATTGCAACAATACAAACAACATACAGTCCAGAAAGGTTCATTTGTATGGTTAACCTTTGTCTATAACAACATTCAGGAGATAAAAATGTTGTTTGTCGACTATTTTTTTACGGGCGTATTTTGGGTTCAATTGAACTCTTGTTTTTATCCGTTTTAATATTTGTAGCTGATTGACATTGATTGATTTTCTATGGCTGATGTCTACATATTTTTTTTCTTTTTACAAATGTTGGCTTAATCAGATAAATGTACATTACTATGTTTATTTATTGTTTACCTTTGCTGGTAAAATTTATGTTGCTTGCACTTGGTTCATTTTCTCTTTTAGTTACAACAGAGACAGGAAATGTGAAAAACTGGAGTCACAGTATGTTAAGATGAAAGAGCGTTATGTGATGTCAGAAACTAAGACTACTGTGTCCTCCAGTTCATCTGGGGTGCTTGATCAGGCATGTACCACGGTGAGGTCAAAGGTCATGAAGAAAGCAAAGGTCAGTCCAGTCAGACGATCACCCAGGAAACGTGCCCCTCCCAGGGATCAACTCTTCCAGACTCAAACCAGAAAACTCAGGTGGGCATTTACATCACACATAAGATTTTGTAGACACCAGCAGAAACAGCAACATAATGGAATGGCCAATGGTAAAAATGCAACATAATTAAAAAAAAAAATTTTATTATTCAGTTCTGATGATTTACCAAGTACATATAGATTAGGTTTTTCACTGCACCAGCCAACAAGGTTTAAAAATGGTAGATTCTCTCTTTAGCACCTTTCTTCAAAACGTAAATATGGGAGCCTTTATAAGTGAAATGACGTCATATAAAAATATTTCTTACAGAATGTTTTATCAATTTAAATGACCACAATGAGTTATTGTATTGTTTCAAATTTGCAGATTTATGATAGTTATAGTTGTTAGCATTTTCATGATAATTGCAGCACTGGTACTAAACCTGAGCAAAGCCAAAGAAATAGGGAGATTCTCAAAAAAGAAAAGACTGTCCGGAGAAGTAAAAGCCCAGTCAATCTTCCTGAAACAGTCACAGAGCTAAAATCTACCCGTTCTCAGTCACAGTCAAGAATTGTACCATTGGTTAGTCAGAGCTCACAAGCCCTTATACCAGGAAAGGAGAATGATGGACAGGCAGTGGCGCCCTCTAGAAGGGTTTCTGAGGCGAGGCAGACAGCTAAGAATGCAGGGTCGAGGTCTGATCGACACAGGCGGGTAAGGAATTATACCTTATTGTGACCTAGTTGATTCCAGATGTGAAATATCACACATTCCAGCTGTGGTATTTTTCTCATATGGTCATAGATACTGTTATTTTGTCATTTAATGTCTGGTATTATCTGGAATTTTCTTGGTACATAACAGTATATGGTACCAGTATCTCTGAAGATAAAAATGATATATCAGTTAAGATCATCTATTGCATTGTTTTACATATTTCCTACACCAGCATTTGAGCTGTCAAGTAAGTAATGTCTGAGCAATAGCAGCTGGACAGTTCAGAGAAGTGGGTTTGATTTCTGCTGATCACGGAGTTACTCTTTTCCACAAAAACCTCATTCATAACTTTGGTAATTTTATATGAATTTGACAGCCTGATATATTTATATGTGTGTATTGTGTTGATTAGAGACTGGAGCAGGTAGTCCATGACGTGCTGAAGGCCCATAGTGTGAGCAGTGATAGTGACCTATACCAGCCCTGCTCTACCAGACTCTACAGGGTCACCAAACTCTATGCCATGGTGGGTGGACCATACTATAAATCCTGATTTTATTTTGTTTCCACTTCAACAAACTGTTACAGGGTAAATGTGGCAAGATCCATTCATACTTGTGCTTTGAGTGTAAATATTAATATGTAGGGAAATCAGGGACATCAAATTGCATCAAGTCACTGAATTAACAGAGAATCATTATGTCCAGGAAACCTGGGGAGTAGTACCCTAAAGTTGTTTGAAACTACTAATTACAACGATAAATGAATAACAAAGGGTGGCACCTTTAAGATTAACGAAGTTGAAGTGACCATCAAACTTAGTTAGTGTTAAAGGTGACAGACACCCTTTGTTATTCATTTATACTTCACAGACTAACACGGCTAGCCCCAAGTTCTAATTAGAAGGATTTAGATTTCTGAAGAAAATGCACTTGAATAATGTTTAGAGAAGTACCCCAGTATCAATATCTTTGTTTCCTCTACATTGACTTTTTCATATTAATATGTAGGATTTGCCATCTTCGAGAAATTTGACTGCTGATATGATAAAAATAGCAGAGGGACAGGTGCAACAGGTGAGCTTAACAATTTAGTTGAGTTTCTATTCATCTTGATCTGGTATCTAACCATTTATACCCTAAACTATTCATCTTGATCTGGTATCTATCCATGAATACCCTAAACTATTCATCTTGATCTGGTATATATCCATTTATACCCTAACTATTCATCTTGATCTGGTATCTGTCCATTTACACCCTAAACTATTCATCTTGATCTGGTATTTATCCCAATCTGATTAAAACTCAGACTTAATAAACCGCTCCTCTTTCGGACATGTCGCTGATTAAGATCTGGGATAGTTCTAATAACAAATCCGTCAGATGAACTCCGAATCGAATAGTTTCCGGGTCAAATAGTCGCCCAATGAGATGCCTCGTATTATAGCGTGACGGCTAATCTCCTAATCTCCGTTCTTGTTGCGATGCAGTTAGGAACTGATTTTATGAAACAAATAACCGTACCTATATATCCAGCAGTGCAAGAAATATCCCTTGATCTTTTCACCTGGTCTGTCATTGAAGAGAGCAACGGGGAGCAAATAATATCTTCGGTGATCGCTCATGGACTGAGTCGACAGCCCCGCCTGAAGCTTCAGCCTTCAGGCGAGGATTTTTCTGCGTCTCGTCCATACACTCGGCAACATAAAGATTTCCCGTAGCCGGTAAGAAGAACGGCTATACAGTGTCTTTTACGTAGCATGCAAGAGAGCACCTGCAGTCGCTCTTGCTTTAATGCGGACACGCCAACACACCATAATTTTAGATCTCGCCCTTGGCCGCCACTGAATACTGGTATAGGACGCTTTCCATTTCGCGTAGTCGGCGTGGCCGCTGGCAATGCTTGATTGTGCACTTCCATTTACTATACCGGAGCAATGCTGGCCTTGCCTCCAAATGGAAAGCGCCGATACAGGCTCTTCGCCTGTTGAGGCTGGACTGTTATTGGTCGCCAGTCTGACATGCGCGACAGATTTAAGATAGGAACTGTCCCAGATCTTAATCAGCGACATGTCCGAAAGAGGAGCGGTTTATTAAGTCTGAGTTTTAATCAGATTGGTATCTATCCATACCCTAAACTATTCATCTTGATCTGGTATCTGTCCATTTATACCCTAAACTATTCATCTTAATCTGGTATCTATCCATTAATACCATAAACTATTCATCTTGATATGGTATCTATCCATTTATACCCTAAACTATTCATCTTGATCTGGTATCTGTCCATTTATACCCTAAACTATTCATCTTGATCTAGTATCTATCCATTAATACCCTAAACTATTCATCTTGATCTGGTATCTGTCCATTAATACCCTAAACTATTCATCTTGATCTGGTATCTATCCATTAATACCCTAAACTATTCATCTTGATCTGGTATCTGTCCATTTATGCCCTAAACTATTCATCTTGATCTGGTATCTATCCATTAATACCCTAAACTATTCATCTTGATCTTGTATTATACCCTAAACTATTCATCGTGATCTGGTATTTGTCCATTTATACCTTGATCTTTTTGAAGTCAAGTTCCAAAAGCGGAAAAAGGTTTTTTGCCACTCAACCCCATCAAGTGAAATTTTTTGGCTGCTGGCTGTCTTTTAAATTTGGTTTCTTGAAACAGTGGATGAAATTCCTTCGGTTGTCCTTGTATTAAGTCAAAGGGAGAGAATCCAAATTTTCCCCAATTATTATACTTCGGAATATCAAACAAGGCAGCTTTTTGGTAAAGGTGCCAACATTGAATGAATAAAGTAGAAAAGAACAAATCTTATGAAAATACTTCAATGCTCAGAACCAATACATGGTATTTCATTGTGTTTTAAACAATTCCTGTTTAATCACATTTCTTCAAATTCAGGTGATCGATTTGGAGATGATGAAACGGAATTCTGCGAGCCAGGCAATGTAACACACAGGGTGGAAACCATCAGTACTGCAAACAGTCGTGCTGAAGACATGATCATGGCATCATGATCAGTGAGCCAGGCAATGTAACACACAGGGTGGAAACCATCAGTACTGCAAACAGTCGTGCCGAAGACATGATCATGCCATCCCGGTCAATGAAGCGAACAATTTAACACACAGGGTGCAAACCATCAGTCCCGCAAACAATCATGCTAAAGTTGTGATCATGTCACCAGGGTCAATGACACATTCAACTTGCTGAATATAATACATCCTTTAAATTCTGCTGGTTCAGAATCTCTCTGCATAAATAAGATCCACATTATATAATGAAATAATGATATCAGTTCATACCACTTATGGTATCCTCATACACTGCATAAGCATGTATTTAATGTCAAAATGTTTGAAGTCATGCTTGAATATCAATCTAAACATAATAAATATTTGATTACTGTATTTTGTATCTTATGACTTGTGTTTCTCAATGTTTGATCTTGGCATTTCAAGACTTGGACATTGGCTTTGGGATGTTATTTTCTGGAGAATATTTGTTACAGAATCTGGTCAGTTATTATTTGGTGGTGCATTCCTTTCTCCAATTGCCTTGTTAATGATGCAATTTCATGGCTTGTTTTGGTTGGTAATTTACCAGATTCATTGTTTAGAGCCTCAATGAAATTTGAATTGAATTCACCCAGTCAGACCCATAAAATCAGCACTGTTCACTTTACTGTTGCGCAGAGATGGGAATTTCTGTGATTGCTGCCTCAAATCCACCAGGGAATGTCCTTGAGATATCAAAACTTTTAGATACACAAACACGAGTTCACCAATGATCTTACGGTGACAGTGAATACCCTTTTTGTCCTCCGCCACGAAGTGGTGGGAGGACTTGGAAATGCTAGCCGTCTGTCCTTCCGTCCCTCCTTCCGTCCGTCCGTCCCACATCTTGTGAACGCGATATCTTGAGAACAATTCGGCCAATCAACTTCAAATCTGGGAAGGCTCTTCACATCAGTTAGACGGCCATTGGTATTGATTTTCACTGAGGTACGTAACCCAAGATGGCTGCCATTGACCATATTGGGTTCCATTCGTCCCAGATCTTGTGAATGTGATATCTCGAGAACAATTCGACCAATCGACTTCAAATCTGGGAAGGTTCTTCACATCAGTCAGACGGCCATTGGTATTGATTTTCCCTGAGGTAGGTCCTACGTAATCCAAGATCGCCATTGACATATTGGATTCTGTCCGTCTCACATCTTGTGAATGTGATATCTCGAGAATGATTCAACCAATCGACTTCATACTTGAGAAGGTGCTTCACATCAGTTAGACGGCCATTGGGATTGATTTTCACTGAGGTACGTAATCCAAGATGGCTGCCATTGATCATATTGGATTCCATCCGTCCCAGATCTTGTGAATGCGATATCTCGAGAACAATTCGACCAATCATCTTCAAACTTGGGAAGGTTCTTCACATCAGTCAGACGACCATTGGTATTGATTTTCACTGAGGTACGTAATCCAAGATGGCTGCCATTGACCATATTGGATTAACTCCGTCCCACATCTTGTGAACGCGATATCTCGAGAACAAACCGACCAATCGACTTCAAACTTGGGAAGGTTTTTCACATCAGTTAGACGGCCATTGGTATTGATTTTCACTGAGGTACGTAATCCAAGATGGCTGCCATTGACCATATTGGATTCTGTCCATCCCACACCTTGTGAATGCGATATCTCGAGAACAGTTTGACCAATTGACTTCAAACTTGAGAAGGTGCTTCACATCAGTTAGATGGCCATTGGTATTGATTTTCACTGAGGTACGTAATCCAAGATGGCTGCCATTGACTATATTGGATTCCATCCGTCTCACATCTTGTGAAAGCCATACCTCGAGAACAATTCGACCAATTGACTTCAAACTTGAGAAGGTTCTTCACATCAGTTAGATGGCCATTGGTATTGATTTTCACTGAGGTACGTAATCCAAGATGGCTGCCATTGACCGTATTGGATTCCATCCATCTTGCATCTTGTGAACGCGATATCTCGAGAATTCGACCAATCGACTTCAAACTCGAGAATGTGCTTCACATCAGGTAGACAGCCATTGGTATTGATTTTCATTGAGGTAGTATGTAATCCAAGATGGCTGCCATTGACCATCTTGGATTTCACTCACCCATATTGTACCCATCTGTGTTGTGAACGCGATATCTTGACCTATTCCACCCATCGATTTATAAACCTCACCATGCACAAATCCATATACAACTACAGACTTACATTTCACTGTTACACCACCCATTACTGCTTCCCAAACCTCCTCAAATTGTCTCAACAATTCCAGATAAACGTACTCCAGATAAACGTCTCTTTCCACATACACATATCCACTTTCCAAGTTATATTTAAGGAGATATTGGAAGCGTATATGCTGTACACTCTCAAACAGGCTACTTGGTGGAGGACCTGCTAACTACTCAGCTTGTATAGATTTCAACAACGGACATGTATATTAGGTCATCCATAATAATAAGTGTGTTTCAGGTAAATGAGAATCAACAATAGGTAGGTCTTATTCTTTAGCAGATGGTATATGTTAATGTTCTGTAAGGTGGCACCCCACCTAAGACAGAAATCCATGTCATTTTCTTCATATTCAGTTTCAAAACGCTTGCTTTGATGTAAATTCTGAAGAGTGAGTGATCCCACATGATCCTTGAATATTTTTAAGTGTCGGTGATTAGGTCACTTTTCTACTTTTCACAACTATTTGTTGCAAAAATTGCAGCACAGCGACCTATCAAGTGCTGTGTTCTTAACATCATGGCTTCTTAACGTCCAATGCAACATCACAATCCTACTGACCTTGTATGACGTCATTCCAGCTGTGTTGGAACACTACAGGGGAAATTCATGATTTGAACATCTCCCTGTATTACTAAATAAAAAATTAGAGCGATACTCCCCAATTTTTCTTCAAACTTTTGAATCTATACTGAATTTGGAACATTCATACCAAGTTTGGACTATTTTTTTTATGAATTAGCACATGTTGCGGATTTCAATTTCATGTAATAACTAAAATTATTTTAACGCAATCGAGCTAGAACTTTCACATATTTTCTCTTGCGGTTACATTAAGACAATTATTTTTAGATTTTTTTTTTTATTTCATCTGCACCATGCACATTTTTTTTTTTTTTTTCATCTGCACCATAGGCCAAAATCGGCCTTATCGTACCATCTCCTTTGATTACATCCTCAATGTAGAATAAACTATGTAAATAAGGTTGATTTTATGGCACTCGGTGACACTTTTCAGCATTATCTATCCTTCCAGAACACCGCAGCTTGTCCAGAATATAATATCTGAGTTACACTCTCCTGATCATCATGGAAGAACATAGATGTATTGACCTGAAGAAGCCTATTGAGCTTTGGGTCAATAGGTCAACATTCAAGGTCACAGTAGACCAAATATCATATTTCAAGGTATGCATTATTAATTTCCCAGTTCACAGAAATGTTGACCATATGACTGAAAAGTGGTCAAATTATTTGAGTGTCAAATTCATTATGGTCGTCCTTGCATAATGCTCAAGCCTGTCTGGATGATTTGTTGAGTTGTGCTCCACCAAACTTTCTGTTCACAGGCCTGTTGTGCATGTCCGGAGAAAGCCGATGGTTTTTTGGGATCAATGTCACAGTAAATCAAATTTTGATGTATGCCCTTGTGATTTTCAGTTCACAGAAATGTCGACTGCAAGTGGTCCAATTATTTGGTGGTCAAAGGTCAACTCCATAATGGTCATCTTTCTTTAATCTTCTGCAGACGATATCTCGAGTTATGCCAAGTTAATCTTTCTGAAGGTTCACCTGTGTTGTTTGTCAACATCACAGTAAAAGGTCATATTTGTGGTTTGCTAGACTGATCTTGACAATTCACAGAAATTATGACTATGTCAGTGTAAAGAGGTCAAATTATGGTTCTACTGTGGACACATTCATCTCTAGTCCCCCTCCCCTCAGACATGCTAGCGGGGGCTGGAATATTAGGGTCAGTCTATCCAACGTGGTTTCCGAACAAGAACTTATGGAAAACTGAATGGTTTCTTTTCAAATTGGCATGTGAGTATCTCACCTCAAGATTTCGCTTGGGATCGTTTTTGATGCTGATCTGCCATTAGGTGGTGCCACCTGGGGGCCAAGTTAAAATTTTGTTTCCGGGCAATTTTTGAAAACCTGAACGGATTCTTTCCAAATTTTGAGTGTGGGTACCTTGCCTCAAGATCTCGCTTGGGATGGTTTTTCACGCCAATCCTCTTATAGGTGGTGCCACCAGGGGGCCAAATTAACATTTCATTTCTGGACAGTAACTTTTGAAAACCTAAACGAATTATTTCAAAATTTGGTATGTGGGTACCTCACCAAGATCTCATTTGGGATTGTTCTTGATGTCGATCGGCTGTCATCATATGAGTGAAATATTCTTCAATGTGACATTAAACTAACCTCCCCCCCCCTCCCCCCCCACGTCAATCGGCATTCAGGTGGCATCCCCTGGGGGCCAAATTAAAAAAAAAAAAATCGGACAATAACCTGTGAAAACCTGAATGGGTTCTTTCCCAGTTTTGCCTTAAGATCTCCCTTGGGTCAATTCATTTGCGGACCAAGCCAAATTTTCCTTGTGATTGCTTTCCATACTGGGTACTGAATGTTATGCTTCCAAGACAAATCACAATTTTCAATGTCTTTTGGGGGGGGGGGGGCGGGGGGGACTTCAACCACTCGGGTTTTCATTAACTCCCTCTGTACTGGCATGTTTAACAGTTCCAAGCTGGTATCAACACTGTCATGAACATGAATGAAGCGAAGATGTACTTATCGCCTACATAGTTTCAAAGATTATACTTCAAGCTTTCGAACAAGATATATGATGAAAATATTTATCTAGAAAATATTTTTGTATGCCAACGACAGGCAATCATTATGCACCCCCCCCCCCAACCCCAACCCCACCCCTTCTAATTAGAATTTTTTGTCCGCGCAATATCTCGGTTAATATTTGATGGACAGGATTGAAACTTGAATGGAATGTGTTCCGAGTTCCGATATAATTTTCTAGAGTTATGGCCCCTTTTCTGAAATCTCTGTGAGTGGGATTTGTCCGGGCTGCATCTCGATTAATATTGTATGGACAATTATGAAATTGGCAGGATATGTGGTCAGTGCCCTGTAGTTGCGCAGCGTGAAGTTTCTTTTGGGGGCACGGTGACCTCGACCTAAATTTTGGTACACGACACATTGTCTCCCCTCAATATATCAATGGACACCAAAAAAAAATTATGAATTTCATGATTTTGGGGGTCACAGTGACCTACACTATTGACCTTGACCTAAATTTTGGTACTCGACAAACTATCTCCCCATAATTTCTCAATGGACACAAATAATCATGATTTTTAAAAATTTCACGATTTTGGGGTCCTTGACCTTTGACCTTGACTTACATTTTGGTATGTGACACATCGTGTCCATCTAATGTATCTACTGACACAAAAAATGTTATTTTTGTCTGGATCGCCACCGCGTAGCGGTGTCGACCAGACTATGCTGCCACTCACGAAATTTATGCAAATGTGTACGTGCACTATAATGCGATGACCCTGGGTTAACCTGTATCACTCCGCCAGTGATTTTCACTGTGTTGAGTCTTATATCGGGGTATTAACCAGAAAATGAAGAAAAAACAGTCGTAATCGTTTCATGTGAACTAGAAATAAAACGAAATCTGAATTTGAGTGTATTTCATATTCATTTCTTCGCTCAGGGATTGCTTAAATCCGTGGACTATTTTTTTGTTCTTTGGTTCCGGGCGATCGGCTCAAACCCGGTTCTCAGCGCCCACCAGGCGATAACTCATGCCAGCACTGTGCTGTCACCGTAGACTGTTGTAAATGTAGATTGATGACCTGGTAATATGGTAAGCTGCCCACCTCGTGTTTGCCGTCTGTGCGCTTTTTGCATCTGTCTGAGTTTGCGGTAAGTCAGATTACTTATAGTATATATGTCTGGTGTTTATATAATTTGTTTGTTGACAACGATAGCGTTGGAGAGACAAATTTGTGCGAAAATGTTAATGTTGCTGTACGATCATACGTTGCAAATCTTGTTCCTTGATCCGACTGTCGCACTTGACAGGTTCAGGTTCTGGGATTATGAAGACACCAGTTTTCAACACTCGTACGTTCTTTCCCGTGAAGTCGGCGTTCGTTACTATTTTAATGTGTACGCATACTGCATGGAATATATTTCCAGAGGAGATATGTGTCGAAGCAACAACAATAGTATTTACATTTTTCTCGTCTTGTGAACTTGACCGGATCCTGTCCACTGCAAATTTATGTATTCCGGGGGACTCTGCTCTCCGAATATAATTTAGTTTCAAAAAGTTTGAACAACAACAAAACGGCCCCAACAAAACTTTTCGAAAGTGGAAACAACAGAATTTGTCAGGTACCGCTTTCGAAAAGTTTTGTTGTTGGTGGTGTTCAAACTTTTTCAAACTAAATTATATACGCAATGATCGTACAGCAACAACAACAGGAATTTTCGCACGTTGTCAACAAACAAATTTACTATAAACACCATGCAGGCATATATAAGTAATGGGGACTTAACAAACTCATGCAGCTCTTGCAAATATCTGTGCTACACAAATAAAAACACATTAATAAAACTATCCAGTCTCCTCGCATATTTGTCGCTTTGTCACAATAAAATTGAATGAATTATGAAAATCTGCTCGCAAAAACTGGTAGAAGACATTGACGCAGACGATCCACTTTTAACCATATTACTGTAGATAGTTTCTTGCTACCATGAAGACCTAGCATATTTCTAAATGAACCGCCTTCACAAATTCACTTCCTTAAAGACTAAACTGTGTTCCAGTTGTGATTTCCCAAACAGACTCGTCCACAAATTGGAGAAAATCTCCACATTTATCCATACATCTGCTATCGACTGAAACATGCCAGCTGAAACGTTTTGAAACTTTAAATCCAATATTGGCGATCCAGACATCAGTACTTTGAGTACTTTCATTAATAATTTCCTGATTTTGGGGTCACAGTGACCTTTGACATTGACCTAATTTTTGGTATGCAACACTTCATTTCCCCCTATTGAATCCACTAACAAACAATTAGTAATATTTAATGATTTCCTGATTTTTAGGTCACACTGACCATTGACCTTGATTCTGGGGTCACAGTGACCTTGTCTATTGACCTGGACCTAAATTTTGGTACATGACAAAACGGCTACCTGTAATTTCTCAATGGACTCAAAAAATCATGATTTTTAACAATTTCACGATTTTGGGGTCACAGTGACCTTGACTTTGACCTTGACCTACATTTTGGTTGGTGACGCATCGTGTCCCACTAATGTATTTACTGACACAAAAAAAATGTTATTTTTAATAATTTCCTGATTTTGGGGTCATGACCTTTGACCTTCGACCTTTACCTATTTTTTGGTATGCGACACTTCATTACCCCCTATTAAATCCACTCACAAAAAATTAGAAATTTTTAATGATTTCCTGATTTTTCGGTCACACTGACCTTTGACCTCTGACCTCGACCTACATTTGGTATGCTGGATTTGCATGATCTGTGGTCAGTGCCGCACAGTTGTGCAGCGTAAAGTTTCTCCCCGTTTCGCTTATATTTTCAAGAGTTATGGCCCTTTTTTCTTCAAATCTTTGTGAATTGGGACTTGTCCGGGCTGGATCTCGGTTAATATTGCATGGACAAGTATGAAATTTGCATGATATGTGGTCAATGCCCTCATAGTTGTGCAGCGTGAAGTTTCTCTGCTTTCGGTTATGTTTTCAAGAGTTATGGCCCTTTGTTTATCAAACCCAAGTGAATGGGATATATTTATTTGTCCAGGCTGGATCTGTCCATAACTGATTTGGACCGGAAAAATGGCTATATATATGTTATTCTACATTCCAAAGCAGACCACATATGTCCTGAAGTATGAAATTGCCTCAAAAAGAGTGAAAAATTCAAAGTTCACTGGTCGCTTCATAATTTCACCACAATATACTCCCAAGGAATGTAGATCTCATAACCAGGTCACATTTTCGAATTTGGCGAAAGCCCCGGCGACCATCTTGCATCAAAACATTGTATTATCACTTGTTGGTCGATACTTGGAATAGCATGGCAAAAAAAAGTGACTGAAACAGAATTTTTTTTTAATTATCCAAATTAGGCCTCCGCCGACTAATGCAGAACAGAACAATGGCAGTGCAGTGTCAGTTTTGAGCAATCTCTGATTGCTTCCTTCCTGTGTTGAACTATATTTCTATCAGTACAGTACAGAGAGGGTTAAATCATTTCTTCTGCTTTCCATTCTAATTAATTTGACACTCTAATATTTGGGGCTGGGAAAATGTACTTCCTGTGATTGAAGTTTCCCATATAATACAGCATAAAGCTCGTACGGTAACAGTGTCTGGGATACATCACCCCACACACGTATGTGGGAGGAGCGCATGCGATACAGGAGGCCAGTCACTTGGCCTGACACATGCTACAGGCATAATGCACTCCACCAACGTTCAGCAACTTGGTGTGTTGTTGATATTTTTAATAAAATACTGATTAAAGTAATGATTTGAATTATATGAGAAAAAGAATCCCATATTAACTTGATCATGGGATGGAAATTCCCACTCTCGAGAAGGAAAATACATCCCAACCTCGGCTTGTTTGGGATGTATTTTCCTTCTCTCAAGAGGGAATTTTCAGACCATGATAAAGTTATATGGGATCCTCTTAATCTCAGTGTTGTATTTGATACAAAAATAAAACCGGAGATACAACAAAAGTCATGACGATGTTCATCATATGATAAAGTATCTTTTATTCTCTTGTATCTAAATTAGATCCCTCAATCAGTACATGTACACATTGCCATCCAGTGATAATGTCTACATATGAGTTTATACCTCCTCAACATTACCTCCACATACAATTGTATAACTTTACATACACACAGTCACTTCAGAGACCATATTTTTCAGTTTTTACAATAAAATGAGTCCTTGGTCTCTACATTCACTCAGTGAAAATGTATATCAGCGTAATATTGACAAACTTGTGAAATATCCTTCTTTGGTTTCAACTAGATCCAAAATAAGCGAATAATATAACAATTTCCATTCACATCATATAGTTTAACTCTAATGATATGTTTTAATTACAATTTTAGACTAATAGGGTTTTATGAAACACCAGGTGAATGCATTCATTCTTACAAATGCCATGAAATATTCACAAGTAAATATCTCTTGGGGGGTGTTCCTCCAAAAAGCAGATCAGACACCTACAGACAGATGAAACTGTTTAAGTGAAACAAACAAAAAACCCACAGACTGATCAATATGTCAGACAAAGACTTGACAGGGCAAAGGGAAAAGTCAATTCAATCTTACGGTAATCCGTCTAATAATTCAATGACAGGAAGTGAAAATTCCCACCATAAAATATGGGGGGTGACCAAATTTATTAGAACAATAAAAGTTGACAAAATGGTCCAAAATCATGCAGATAAAAATGTAATCCATTCTTTCTTTGTTACTTCAAAGATTTTTGAGACTGATCAAATTTATTAGAACAGCTGATTGAATGTTGTCTCCAAAATTGGAGGTGATTGAATTTTGATAGGGAGATTGAATTATTATAGAGATTACCAACAGATCCCAAAATATTGAGATCTCTAGAATAAAGCTCCACATTTTGACTGGTTTCAATCATCAGGATTACCAGAGAGCTAACATAGATCATGAATGTTAAACTCCAAATGAGGTAATCTTGGTCACTCTTTCAAGTATAAACTGATTTCCTGGATAAATTTTAGGGAGATAAATGTTAATTTAGGAGACTGAATGTAAACTGCAACCATATAAATTTCAAGAGCTGAGAGGCATGGAAACTCCCCCAAAAGTAAGAACTGTGTACATTCCTATTGTTCTGGCATTTATACAACTGATAACCTCCTGTCTAGACTGAATGCTGAACCCAGACAGACAATTGTTCTCCATTCTCTCAGGATACTTCGGTGAATGAAGGATCAAAATCAGTGAATATACAATATGTACAGTGTTATAGCTGAAGCTAACCAGAGATATAGGATAAGAGTGAGTGAATAGGGTTTAACGTCGCTTTTTTTTTTATGGGATAAGATAGTCATAGTATCCTCATACTATATTATAGCATCCTCATACAATATTATAGTACCCTCATACTATTATAGTATCCTCATACTATATTATAGTATCCTCATACTATACTATGTAAATTAAGAAGCACAGAATTTTCATCACTTGATATATTGCACAAAGATTTCACATCTGCTCTACATGTATATGGATAAAATGTGTTCGTCACAGAGTGAAGAAAACTGACTAAAAATATTATCTATACAAACAGTAATTACAGAAAACATTAAATTGCAACAGATCTCAAAGATTGTTCATATTTAGAAAGGGTTTGATCTTGCCAGGCAAGTTTCCATTGCACTAACCATAACCCACATGTAACACCAGTGCCATCATTGTTCTTCTTGCATGTCTAACTTACATTGCTTCCAATGACTCAGTCTCTTGGTGTTAGGAGAGTGATCACTCTAGCTCATCACTCCCCAACCAGGAGGGTCTTGATCACTCTCCCAACCAGGAGGGCCTTGATCACTCTCCCAACCAAGAGGGTCTTGATCACTCTCACAACCAGGAGGGCCTTGATCACTCTCCCAACCAGGAGGGCCTTGATCACTCTCCCAACCAGGAGGGTCTTGATCACTCTCCCAACCAGGAGGGTCATGATCACTATCCCAACCAGGAGGGTCTTGATCACTCTCCCAACCAGGAGGGCCTTGATCACTCTCCCAACCAGGAGGGCCTTGATCACTCTCCCAACCAGGAGGACCTATATCACTCTCCCAACCAGGAGGGCCTTGATCACTCTCCCAACCAGGAGGGCCTTGACCACTCTCCCAACCAAGAAGGCCTTGACCACTCTCCCAACCAGGAGGGCCTTGATCACTCTCCCAACCAGGAGGACCTTGATCACTGTCCCAACCAGGAGGGCCTACCAGGAGGGCCTTTATCACTCTCCCAACCAAGAGGGCCTTGATCACTCTCCCAACCAGGAGGGCCTTGATCACTCTCCCAACCAGGAGGGCCTTGATCACTCTCCCAACCAGGAGGGCCTTGATCACTCTCCCAACCAGGAGGGCCTTGATCACTCTCCCAACCAGGAGGGCCTTGATCACTCTCCCAACCAGGAGGGCCTTGATCACTCTCCCAAGGAGGGCCTTGATCACTCTCCCAACCAGGAGGGCCTTGACCACTCTCCCAACCAGGAGGGTCTTGATCACTCTCCCAACCAGGAGGGCCTTGATCACTCTCCAAACCAGGAGGGCCTTGACCACTCCCCCAACCAGAAGGGCCTTGATCACTCTCCCAACCAGGAGGGCCTTGATCACTCTCCCAACCAGGCGGACCTTGATCACTCTCCCAACCAGGAGGGCCATGATCACTCCCCCAACCAGGAGGGCCTTGACCACTCTCCCAACCAGGAGGGCCTTGATCACTCTCCCAACCACTCGCCCAACCAGGAGGGCCTTGATCACTCTCCCAACCAGGAGGACCTTGATCACTCTCCCAACCAGGAGGGCTTTGATCACTCTCCCAACCAGGAGAGCCTTGATCACTCTCCCAATCAGGAGGGCATTGATCACTCTCCCAACCAGGAGGACCTTGATCACTCTCCCAACCAGGAGGGCCATGATCACTCTCCCAACCAGGAGGGCCTTGATCACTCTCCCAACCAGGAGGGCCTTGATCACTCTCCCAACCAGGAGGGCCTTGATCACTCTCCCAACCAGGAGGGCCTTGATCACTCTCCCAACCAGGAGGGCCTTGATCACTCTCCCAACCAGGAGGGCCTTGATCACTCTCCCAACCAGGAGGGTCTTGATCACTCTCCCAACCAGGAGGGCCTTGATCACTCTCCCAACCAGGAGGGTCTTGATCACTCTCCCAACCAGGAGGGCCTTGATCACTCTCCCAACCAGGAGGGCCTTGATCACTCTCCCAACCAGGAGGGCCTTGATCACTCTCCCAACCAGGAGGGTCTTGATCACTCTCCCAACCAGGAGGACCTTGATCACTCTCCAAACCAGGAGGGCCTTGACCACTCCCCCAACCAGAAGGGCCTTGATCACTCTCCCAACCAGGGGAGCCTTGATCACTCTCCCAATCAGGAGGGCATTGATCACTCTCCCAACCAGGAGGACCTTGATCACTCTCCCAACCAGGAGGGCCATGATCACTCTCCCAACCAGGAGGGCCTTGATCACTCTCCCAACCAGGAGGGCTTTGCTCACTCTCCTGAAAATGCAATGGAGTGATATTGGAGAGAGTGTTAAAGTTCACCTGCTGTTAAATGAAAGGTAGGACTTTGCTGAAATATATTTCTGTGGCACAATTTTCTTGATTGCAGGAGTCCCGTTGCATGTGTGCTATGCAATTTCTTTCCATCTCTCGGAATGTTCCCCATTCACGATGGCACCAGCCCTTCTCAATTCATGTGACTCAAGTATGAGATTCCTGGGCTGAAAGCATCGCTACAAATGGTTGAAGCACTGAGAGTTAGTCATACAAAAGGACATCAGTTGAGATGTTCCGTGACCAGAACAGTAAAACATGGTATTTTGTTCTTTGTCAATAGAAACTGAATACTTTGGATATGTAATTGGGAGTACAATGGGAACTCATTACTATACATGCCCAGAGCTGTACAGTGGGGTGCCGAATCACATGAATAAATATAGATCAATGAATGATATAGGAATGTCAAATCTTGAGTACAACCATTAGAGTGAACATGTTCATTTATAGGTCTTAATTCAGCGATCATGAAAAAAAAAAAAGTCCCACAATCTTCATGATATTGAGCAACCCAAAATTATGATCTACAAATACTAGACCTTTTAAAACCATAGATCACCTTTTTGTTGCAAAAGCCAAGTCTATCCATTTCCGGGTGAAGGTGTGACATAATTGAGCATGTTTTTCATCATCTCCATTGCCAGCTCTGACAGAGTGATGGGCTGATTGAGACTTTAGAGTACAAACATTGGCTATATTGGATTGCAGTATCAGTATTACAGAGTCGCATGCACCTAACTTATTAAATTATTAAATCATTCTCTCGAAAAATTTTGATTTTTAATGATCTCCTGATTTTGGGGTCACAGTGACCTTCGACCCTGTCCTCAATTTTGGTATGTGACACATCGTTTACCCCTAATGTATCTACTGACAAAAAATGTGATTGTAACGATTTCCCTTTTTTGGGGTCACAGTAACCTAATCTCTGACCTTGACCTTAATTTTCCCCCTCTAATATTTCCACTCACGAAAAATTGCAACTGAACTGTAGATGGAAAACTGTCACAGATATTGACCATTTGACATAGATGGATGGACAGATACCTTCTTTATTTATCCCGATATAAGAACAGAACCCCGAGATGAGATTGGGAGATGGGTCAGGTCTTCAACTGCATTTGCATTTATGTAACACTCATCACTCCAATGACTTACAGAAACACTCCACAACACAGGTATAAATCAAAAAAGACAGCATTTTGATGATTATGTTGGCCAGACTTTAGATCAAGCTTTGTGACCTTTCATTCAAACAAACATTTTAAACATAAAAATGGCATGAGGTGGGTGACATGATTACTATGAATACAGTACTTATGTATCTGGTTGACACAGTTACAATACAATACACTTAGGTATATACAACAATAAATACATACAAAATAAAATGACTCTTAGCTCTTTACTGCTATAAGTATGATTATTAAAATAATAACAAGCACGAATAAAATAAGAATTATAAACATTTTACGACTTTTTTTCTGGTATTTTTCTGCCTTTTGGAGTTGTTGTAGACCCTTTTCCACAGTGGTTGTGGCATGTTCTATGTTGTAATCTATCCGATCAAGAATTGTCCCCTACAAAACAGAAGTGAAAATTTGATTCAAGTGCAGGGCAGTATTATAACTGTAAGGCAATGATAAACTGACTTTACATGTAAACGAAGGATGAAACTGTAGTTAGAAGAGATGTTCATTGTGAAAACTTGTGGCATATATACAACAAAAATTCAAGGAACTTTTAAAGGAAATATTTATATTAAGTGCATTAATATACAAGGACTGTGCAGTTGGAGGTGAGTACGGTCAGTCAGTGAGTAAGGTCATCGAGTTGTGAATCGGTATGAATGACTTGAATGACTTGGGGATTAGGCAATGTTCTTGGGAAGGAGAACTCGATAAGCTCAATTGTCCTAATGTTCAATGATTGGGAGCTATGTATCTGCTCCCATTCCCCGAGGTGCATACGTATTAGCAATTTCATTGATCTAAAGTAACTTCTGTCTACGACTATGTTGTGTACTCGATCAGGTCAGTTTGTGAACCCGAGAGGCTGGTCACAGCACTTGAGAACCTGAATAAAAGTAATCTGAGTAACAGATCAGATCATTTTGAGAACCTGAGAGGTTGGTTGCAGTGCTGAGTAAGACTATGCTGAGTAATGGATTGACTCCTTTTGAGAGGCTGGTCAAAGTGCTTGAGAAACTGTCAGTAAAACTAATCTGAGCAACAGATCACATCATTTTGAGAACCTGAGAGGTAGGTTGAAGTGCTGAGAAAGATTATGCTGAGTAAAGTCATTTTGAGAACCTGAGAGGCTGGTCGCAGTGCTGAGTACGACTATGTTGAGTAATGGATCGACTCATTTTGAGAACCTGAGAGGCTGCATGGTCACAGTGCTGAGTAAGATTATGTTGAGTAATGGATTGGGTCATTTTGAGAACCCAAGAGGCTGGTTGCAGTACTGAGTAAAGACTATGCTGAGCAATGGATAGGTTGGGCGAGTGAGTGACTGATTTAACATCGCTTTCAACGCCATTTCAGTCATATCGTGAGGTTTGGTTCCTATTCCTTTTCACACCCGGAAATCACACGGGTAGGGTCCTATTTCTTTTAACACCCTGAACCCCATGGGTGGGGTCCTATTCCTTTTCACACCAGGAAACCCCATGAGTGCCCCAGTTAGTCGCCCCTTATGACAAGCTCTCTGAGGGGCTGAGGCCTATTCTTATCATGACCTGGAGTGTGCACAACGACACCCCAAGTCAATCCATGGGAGCCCCACAGAAATGGTGAGGCTGGTTGCAGTACTGAGTAAGACTATGCTGAGTAATGGATAGGTCGGTCACAGTGCTTTGTAAGACTATGCTAAGTAATGGATCAGGTCATTTTGAGAACCTAAGAGGCTGGTTGCAGTACTGAGTAAGACTATGCTGAGTAATGGATAGGTTGGTCGCAGTGCTTTGTAAGACTATGCTAAGTAATGGATCAGGTCATTTTGAGAACCTAAGAGGCTGGTTGCAGTACTGAGTAAGACTATGCTGAGTAATGGATAGGTTGGTCACAGTGCTTTGTAAGACTATGCTAAGTAATGGATCAGGTCATTTTGAGAACCTAAGAGGCTGGTTGCAGTACTGAGTAAGACTATGCTGAGTAATGGATAGGTTGGTCGCAGTGCTTTGTAAGACTATGCTAAGTAATGGATCAGGTCATTTTGAGAACCTAAGAGGCTGGTTGCAGTACTGAGTAAGACTATGCTGAGTAATGGATAGGTTGGTCGCAGTGCTTTGTAAGACTATGCTAAGTAATGGATCAGGTCATTTTGAGAACCTAAGAGGCTGGTTGCAGTACTGAGTAAGACTATGCTGAGTAATGGATAGGTTGGTCACAGTGCTTTGTAAGACTATGCTAAGTAATGGATCAGGTCATTTTGAGAACCTAAGAGGCTGGTTGCAGTACTGAGTAAGACTATGCTGAGTAATGGATAGGTTGGTCGCAGTGCTTTGTAAGACTATGCTAAGTAATGGATCAGGTCATTTTGAGAACCTGAGTAGTTGGTCCCAGTGCTGAGTAAAATAATGGCGAGTAACAGATCATGTCATTTTAAGAACCTGAGGTGTTGGTCCAAGTGCTGAGTTAGATTATGCTGAGTAATTATGCTGAGTATTGGATCAGGTCATTTTAAGAACCTGAAAGGCTGATTGCAGTGTGAAGTAAAGTTACAACATGCATAAAAAGAAAATATTTGTCTAACCTGATCAACAATCATGGCCCCCAGATCTTTGAATATTTCATTGAGATCGTGTATGGATTTGACAATCTGGGTGATTTCCTTCTCTCTCGTCTGTGCCATCATTGTGTTATCCTCCACCATTTGGAGCTGTATGTCTGTAAAACCCTGATAAACACAGTGGAAAACTTGAAAACTTAACAACAATCATCATATTCCCTGCAAAAGATGAATAAACGATGATCCACAGACTGACATCAGGCTGCATCTAGAGCCAATCTAGTTCCGGAAAACGTATGGGCACCCAAAACATCTGATACCCAAACTCAAATGAAAAAAAAAAAATACGAAACTGCCTCGGCTCTGGGCACCAGCCATTCATAAGGTATTCAATTTGAACTGTACTACTTTGAAGACATCAGGAACATCAAGCAGTCAAGTGACAAATATACAGATTATCAAATATTTTGCAATTAGAAATGGCCCCTAAGGTTTCCGTCCAATCAGAGAAACCGGCAGTCATTACTTGTCTCTTAATGATGTATCAATGATGTATACCAAGTATCATACTGAACACTTGAACAGTATCAAAGGGTATATAGAACATCAATTTCGGATTTTGCCACCAGTAGGCACGAGTGATTGGAATGCAATCTCAAGCAACACCTCAGCATGATATATGCATACCAAATTTGAGAAGAATCAGTTGAGCGGTTCAGTTTACTATATGGAAATGAACTTTGGATGGACGGAAAGATGGATGGACAAGTATACCCCCTACTATGTATTTGAGTTGGGGGGGGGAGGGGGGTATAATTAAAACAGAGGGTAACAATTAGCTGAATTGTTTCAAACTGAACAATATTTCTGAATGAACTAAACATGGTCGTGGGTCACAAACCTTATCATAATGATTGTCTAGTAGACTGACTTCCTCTGAGACTAAGCCCATATCTGGTCCTATGTTTGTGTCAAAATACTGCTTTGATCGTTCTTCTCGACTTTGCAGTTCTGAAAATCAAAAGATAATACCATACTGTTAAATGAAAGCTTGTGTGAAACACGGGCAAAGAGCATTTCCCCAGATAATTTTGTAACACATAATTTGGTACTCACAGGGCTTTAGATCTCCCCAATTTGGGCACACCCCCTATTAGGGGTGGCAATTTTTTTAGGATGGGACAGAGGGTGAAGCACATACCCCTGGAGGATGAGCAATCAGGAATCATTCCTGGCAGAATTTCTTCACCAATGAGCGAAACCCAATGTGAGGCAACACCAACTTTATTTTGCGTTTCATCAGCCAACCGACATTGAAAAATCGAATAAAAATAAAATTTCAAATTGCCACTTTTATATTTCCTACAAAAGTTTGAACATAAAGATTTTAACCCCTTTTTATTCCTGATTGTATGAATTAGGCTCTTGTATTCTATTTGAAACAACGCCAGCAAATAAAAAGGCCAAAAAACAAAAAATAAATTCCACTATGATTTTTCACTGTAACTTGTAAGTCAGCGAATTGTTGTTGTTGTAAAATGCTGCTAATACTACTTAGGCAATAACAACATTCAATGTAAATCGGGAACCTTCACTGGCTGTGTGATCTGTCACTCTGTCATGGTACCCAAATTTCAACAGTGATGCAGTATTTCTTAGCTAGGAAACGGAGGGTGTTTTAACAGCTCAGCTGATACAGCATGGTTTAAGTTACTGTTGAAGCATGAGGCTGTTGGAACACATGCAAAATTCGCTAGATTGTTCTGGAAGACAACCACAGCCACAACAGACTGATGACAATGTTAGATTTGAAGTGTATGTTGGCAGTTAACATGTGACTTAACAGTTTTTGACCTTGAGAAAATAGGTCAACATCAGTCATATTCATAGACTTGAGGTCCATCATCAGTTGCATATGTTGTATCAATTTAGAATGCCTAGCTATAGTCACAGGCCCGCAAAACAAGAGTTTTGGGGGGTGTGGGCGGTGGTATTAGGGTGAAGTGTCGAAATATGGGGTCTCTATATATAACCCCATGCTTTATATAAATCAACATAAAGGTGAGAAACGGACTTTGGGTGAATTGAGAAATAAACGGTTTACCGCCAAACAAAATACATCAGCATATTCTACAAGTATCACTTTATATATTCCCGTCGTCAAATTAGTAAATTTGTGCAATTTTTATAAAGCTTAAATAAAGCACAGGTAAGTTTACAAACTACCTGCACTTTATTGCGCTTTGAGGCTGATGACATCTTTAATTTTTGTCCGATTTATGACGTTTTGAACTGCCATTTTCACCATGAATTACAATGTACGATTGGCACTCCAGTATAATCAACTATTCTCCTTGACTTTTGACTGGATATTCCAGAAACTTTGCAGGGCTATTAAACATACCTTGAAGATGTTGAGATGAAATACATGTATATACATTTTCGTCAGATTATGAGGTGTTGGACTTTGCCAGTTTCTCCATCAATTTCAATGTACAGTCGGCAATATTGTCTAATCAACCAGACTCACAGTTTTGACTGGAGGCCATTGAAACTTTGTAGGCGTTTGCTAGTTGCTACTCATATAAAGATGTGCATATAATATTTATGTGATGCCTGTTAATTTTTGTCAAAATTTCAGGTATTGGGACTTTCAATCATTTCGGTCTGATTATGGCGGGCTTCGTTCTCAATTCTGATTGGTCAGTCGAGACACGCCTCCGGCAAAAGAGGTCACACACTGAACAGCTGTCTCGACTGACCAATCAGAATTGAGAACGAAGCCCGCCATAATCTAACTGTTCCTAGATGAATGGACACTAACGTTGGATTTTGAATCGCCCGGCAAAGGTAAAAAATTGCACAAATTTACTAATTTGACGACGGGAATATATAAAGTGATACTTGTAGAATATGCTGATGTATTTTGTTTGACGGTAAACCGTTTATTTCTCGATTCACCCAAAGTCCGTTTCTCACCTTTATGTTGATTTATATAAAGCATGGGGTTATATATAGAGACCCCATATTTTGACACTTCACCCTAATACCACCGCCCACACCCCCCAAAAAGTCTTGTTTTGCGGGCCTGTGCTATAGTTCATGTTATATCATAATATACAGTATATAACCTTGAGAAAATAAGTTCAGTCAACTGGGATAGGCTTCTAGTCAGTCACCAATTGCACAAGTATTATGAATTTGGAGAGCCTATCTTCGCTCCTTTAAAAATTATTGCTAATGCTAAATTTGACCTCGATAAAACAGGTGAAGGTCAGTCAATTTCATTAAGCTTCTGATCCATCACTAGTTGCATAAGAAAGATGGCCAGACAAAGAGGGTGTACGGTCATTTCCCCCAGTGGATATTTCCGCCAGCAGACATTTCCCCCATGGACATTTCCTCCAGTGGGCATTTCCCCCAGTGGACATTTTCCCCAGTGGACATTTCCCCCATCCTATATTTTTAGGTTATTTTGAACATAGTTTTTGAATAATCTGGCAATAACACTATTTTTTTTTTTTTCTATAAAAAAGGATATAAGGATTTCCACATATGTTTTATGCTTTAAATGAGTCACATAGTGATAAGATATAATACATATACACAGTATATATCAGTATTATACAGTCTTATAGCACATTTTAAAACAACATAAAAGATGTATACATGGCATAGCATAACATTAACTGTTCGTATAGGTCGGTGTCACGAAGCCGTTTTATGAGAATAAAATTTAACTGAAGTGAAAACTGAGGTAAAAAATAGAACAAAATTATATTGTTTAAAAATATATCTTTTATTTTACCACTATGTGACAAAGTTTTCATAAAATGTTAAAATATATACTATGTATATGTCATATTTTATGTTATCACTATGTGTTCCATGCATTATATTGTTTAAAAAAGTGCTATATAATATAAAATGTGCTCTCTCGTAAAACTTATTGTAAAAATATGTGTCATATTGTCTTAAAATGTGTAATACCGCTATATACTGTTTATATGTATAATATCTTATCACTATTTCACTCATTTATTGTAAAACATATGTGAAAATCCTTATATCCTTATTTATAGAAAATAAAAAAAATATTGAATTTTATTTTTGCCAACTTATTTAAAAACTATGTTCAAAATAACCTAAAAATATCGGGTGGGGAAAATGTCCACTGGGAAAAATGTCCATGGGGGAAATGTCCGCTGGGGGAAATGTCCACTGGGGGAAATGCTCTGGATTCGACAGAGAGACAGGCAGACAGATGACGCGGAAAATACAGTTCATTTTGGGGCATCTTCAAATTCTACATATTCTGTAAAAATGCACCAGACCACACCATTCTACTTCAATTATAGAAAAGAAAAGCAACTCCGAGTAGGAATGACAATATTATTCTGTATATTTCGCTATTAGTTCTAGCATCTTAAAGGTGAAATGTAAAGGTGTTCATATTTTTCTTTTTATGCTCTCCATGGGTTAGCTAATATTGTAACAATCAGTCTATTTACTTTGTTTGGTTTTATTTGAAGTATTTTGTTTCCTAGTAGCTTTAGAAAAGTACTTCAAAATTGGTATCTCAAATCCCGCTAGTTTTAGAAATGAAATCCACATCGCTTATCTGCCCTTGTTTGACGCTGGTTTGTGACGTCACATCAGACCGCCTGGCTGGACGTCAATACTTGTAACGTTGAGCCTTCAGGAGGCTGGTCTGATGTGACGTCATAATCAAGGAAAGATAAGCGATGACGGTTTGCAAATCAGAATTCAGCTGGGCTTCGGGTACCAACTAGTTAAAAGCTTCTAAAAGGCAAACTACTTCACAATAAACGAAGCAAAGTAGATAGAAATATCGGTCTATCATTGTTCAACCAATAAAAAATATAAAAATGAGAATCTAAAAACCTTTGCATTTCACCTTTAAGCAGTGAACAAAGTCACAAACAGTTCCATACGCACAGTATATATACAAGGCATAATGTGATCTTAGCCAATACTCACTTATGAATAGGTAAGCCAGTAAATTATGTCAGTCAGGTTGGACGGATATTAAAATGCCGTCAGTTTCAGAAATTGTTAAATGTTAAGGGATAACCTGACAGTGATCTACAAATGGTGTGATTCAGGTGATACAATACACACTCTACAAATGTTGTAACTCACATGAGAATATACAATTATGAAACATGCGAGTTACATTGTATGTTTCCATTAATTCTGAATGTGGATTGCCAAGAAAATTATACCCATATTATCTTAAAATGACAGTCCTTATCCAAACTTCATGACATGTAGAAATATTCAATGTAGGTACATACCCACAATATCACCATACTTTATTCATTTGTGTACAGTTTACTTAGTTCTTGCCAAATAAGCAGATGTATTGTTTTCATCAATTAGAGTGTGTATTGTCTCACCTGAATCGCATCATTTGTAGATTGCTGTCAGGTTATCGCTTAACATTAAACAATTTCTGAAAATGACACCATTTTAATATCTGTCGAACCTGACTGACATAATTTACTGGATTACCTATTCATGAATGTGTATTGGCTAAGATCACATTATGCCTTGTTAATATACTGTGTGTATGGAGCTGTTTGTAACTTTGTTCACTGTTGAAGATGCTATAACTAATAGCGAAATATACAGAATGAAATTGTGCAATATAGCAGGTGTGTAGAAGTTCCACTTCAAAAATCTTTCTACTTTTTCAGTTCAAAAAATAATTATCAACATTTGTAACTATGCTGTCAAAATGCAATGGTATGAGCAATTTCACATCTCGAGTTTCAAATGAGTTCTGGGGACCTCCACATAAAAAAAAGGAGCATTAACTGAGTAATACTTTGTGATTTTATTCATTGAAAATTGGATGCATACCCAGACATCTGGAAGCCCAGGGCTTCACAGCCACAAGAGACTAAAGAAATATAATTGGGAACAAGATCAAATTATTATATCAGTAATGGAGAGAGAAATAGCACTGATTCTGGAATTGAAGTGTTTACTTTGTTGACAAAAGCAATCTACTAGTCCACTTACATAAAGTGCATTATGTAATAAGTCAACCATTACAGGTTTTATTACCAGAATGGTCAACATACAGGCCTACAATATGAAGCCTGAAAGGTGAAGCAGAATATCAGTGTTACAGTATGTCTATTTGACCAGAATGGCCTGACTTCAAGCTCCCTTGAATCCTTGCAATTTTCCTGACTGATAGCAGCTAGCATATTTTCTCTGACTGCATTTTAGTTATGTGTGTAAGCAGGCGGTTGATGTAGCCTAGATTTAGATATATTTAGCTGTCTATACCCTATGCCACATGATTATGCCAGCGCTAACCGGATCAATGTCCTTTCAATCCATTTTTGAACCGTAATGTTAATAAAATTAGTAATTGTAAAAAAAGATTGTATAATGAGATCTAAATCAAGCATTACGTTGATGGGCTGCAAAATTCGTATGAGAGGTGACCCTTCAATTTCAATCAAAATATAATCTGAAAATAATAAACTTCATGACCAGATGAAATGCCAATACATTGTGCTATATAAGTTTACTGTCTATAGTGCCACCCAATGATGAACAATATCACGAAACTACACGATGAAGCAAAATCCTCAGATGTGGCCTGAGAATTTCATATCTTTAAAAAAATGGCCATTTGGCTTACAAGGGATGTGAATTATAACACTGGGAATGTTACATTCATGTTCAGCAAAATAGAATTACGTTTCCCTGATTAAAAAGCAAATTTACATTTTTGTGAAAACAAAATCTTATTTTGAGATGCAAACATCACCAAAATCTTGTCAGTCCTTTGCCTATCTTGCAAGATCATCATACCCAAATTTCATGGAAATCAAAGACGTTGTTCAGGAGATATGATGTTACACATGTTTACCTGAATTCATGTCTATAGCGCCACCTAGTGAGGACCAAATGCCACAAAAAACAAGCAGCCAGAGGATGCTAGGTCCCCCGCCAAAATGGCAGCAATATTTATAAGCGCTGTCGGTTTCAGAAGATATTCATGAGGATGGCAACAGCTACTTCACAGGCGTAAGAAGCAGAGGGGTCTTTCCACCTTCCCAGGTTTTGAGATCAACTCCGAATGGCTGACTGAATGTTGATTGCTACTGTAATATATTTTCTTTACCATGTAGCATGAAAATTATGTAACCGAAATGCAACCCCAAGAGACATTCATGGCATATTATCTGCAAACTAAATTTGACAAGAATATGAAGGCATCCTCAACCTATTGCCCAGAAACCAAATTTAGACTTTGCCACAAGGAGTCACCACCTGTAGGTGCAAGCAGGCAAAACACAATCCCAAATGACATCTCATGTCATGGTATCGGCATATGAACTTTGAGACTCTGAAGAGGGGTCCTCAAGTTATTGCCGGTACTAGATGCCCACCGGTGTTCATGTTATTTGGGGCGGGTCACATATGAATACAAAATTTGAGAATAATCTGATGAGCAGTTGCCAAATTATTGCCCAGAAACAAAATTTTCCACCAGGAGACGCCACCTGTAGGCAGAAGCAGGAAAAATACAATCCCAAGGAACATGGTATCGTGGGGACATCTGCATACCAAATTTGAGAAGAATCTGATGAGGGTCCTCAAGTTATTGCCCAGAAACCAAATTTAGATTTTGACACCAGGTGACGCCACCACGTGACGCGCAAGTCAGTGAAATGCATTATCAAGCGACATCTTATGTCACGGTACATTCATACAAAATTTGAGAAGAATCCGATGGTCAGTTCTCAAGTTATTACCCGGAAACAAATTTGTGATGTTGCCACCAGGTGGCGCCACCTGTGAGTGCAAGTGAGCGAAAGGCAATCCCAAGCAACAGCTCCTGGCATGGTAAATGCATGCCAAATTTGAGAAGAATCCGATGAGCTGCAACGTTTCTCATGTTACCCAGAAAGGTACATATGTAGGATATTTCAAAGAAATTCGACCAAGTGTTTCTAAGTTATCACTTGCAGCATGGAATAATGGAATGAACTCTAGTGGCGCCACCTCCGGGTGGATTTTGCTGAAACGCATCACCAACGGTGTTTTGTCGCAGGGAATGCATTTACCAAATTTCGAAGAAATCCGACAAATTGTTCGAAAGTTATCGCTCGCGAAGGATTTGAACAAACATGAACGGACATGCATTAAAGATTGGAACAAGACCCAGTGGCGCCACCTACAGGCGGATCTTGCTGAAACATAATACCAGCGACGTCTTGTCGCAAAGAATGCAGATGCCAAATTTCGGAGGAATCCGACAAAGCATTTAGGAGTTATCGCTTATGAAGCATTTGCACGAACATCCACGGACATGCACTAAAGATTGGAACAAGACCCAGTGGCGCCACCTACAGGCGGATCTTGCTGAAACGTAATACCAACAGACGTCTTGTCGCAAAGAATGCAGATGCCAAATTTCGGAGGAATCCGACAAAGCATTTAGGAGTTATCGCTTACGAAGTATTTGCACGGACATGCACTAAAGATTGGAACAAGACCCAGTGGCGCCACCTACGGGCGGATCTTGCTGAAACGTAATACCAAGAGCCGTCTTGTCGCAAAGAATGCAGATGCCAAATTTCGGAGGAATCCGACAAAGCATTTAGAAGTTATTGCTTACGAAGTATTTGCATGGACACATAGAAGCAAGAACCATTTTAAAGTCCCCGGCCGCGTTGCGGCGGGGGACAACAAGCGGGTGAAATCTGAAGCCCAAGGGAGATGGCACATAAGAGTTCAATGGAAAAAACTTTAATCATGATAATGGTTATGGCGGTTTTGACGTTTAGTCAGATAAATGAGATTTTTCATTTAAATGACAATTTGGTTCACACCGAAAGGGAATTATCTTGTCGGCAATCCTATATTTATGCTTGGCAAACTAGAACAGAACAGTTTTTAAATATTTCTCCAAGCGAATTGGTAAATTTTCATTTAACGAAAAACTTTATTTTTTGAGACGCAAAAAAGTTACCTTTATAGTTATGCCAGCTACACCAAAACCTTTTCAGCACATTGATTATCATTCATGACCATTGTAATAGAATTTCAAAGAAATCGGACAAGCCGTTCAGACGAAATCGTCAGAGAAAGGTTTACCTATGCTCTGACTACAACGCCACCTAGTGGTGAGCAGCGGGTATCGAAACACAACCAAACCAATTTCCCAGGCCTAAGGAGATAGCACACAAAATCTGACCCAAAAATATTTAATGGTCTCGGAGATATTCACGTTTAAAGTCACGGCGGCGGCGGCGGCGGATCCGGCGGAGCCGTTTCTCATGAAAACATAAGAGCATCTTCTCATGAAAACATAACAGCATCCACTTTGTGGAAATGCTCTAACAAGACCGTTATATTTTCAAATCTCATGAAACATATAACTTGATCATGGGATGAAAATTCCCACTCTCAATAAGGAAAATACATCCAAACTGAGCCGCCAATCAAGTTCATAGGTCTTTCTCTCATATAATTTAAACCATTAATCAATATTTTAGTAAATATATCAACGACACTCTGAGAGAAACATTGCTGAAACACATCATGCCTGCAGCTTGTTTCGAGCATTGAGATTGGTCAGTCTGTGTGGCAGGTGCTGATCCCAGATAGGAATGTGTGATGGTGTATCCCAGCCACTGTTACAAACTGCATTATATGAGAGAAGAGGATAATAGTATTTCATGAAGCAAAATGCATGGTATCCTAAAACACAGTCATCCATAAATATATTTAAGTCATGTTCCCATGTAAGAAAAATAGTTGAACACGACATGACCAGGAGCCAATACAAGACTTGAATCTAAACTTACTCCGTAAATATGAAGACTGGCTTTTTCTGAAGTTAATGGACATCTCTGAGAGTGCTCTGGCTAGAGAAGAGATTATATTCACTGATAGTTTCTTCTCCTGGTCTGTCCCCAGTCGACTCTTGGCTCCTATTTGATGAACCAATCGCTGACATCTGCTGAACATCTGTGAAAGTCAATAAATGCAAATCATTAAATAATCATTAAATAATCATTAAAATGGGAAACTGTAACAGAGAAAACTGAACTAAGTAGTTCATTTTACTGCAATTTTTGCAGAAATTCACCCCATTGACAAAGTAATTACTGTCATCATCACCAGGTTGAATCTGCTTTCAGAAATATAAACAAGAGTTAAAATTGACTTCAGTATACACCTGCACAACGACAGATTTTTGTTTTTGAGTGTAAAAATCAACTGTCAAAAATACAAAAATTGCCTTGTTTGGCAATTCATCCCTAAATAATTGCTGTTCTATTTAGCATATATGTGGTTCTGTTCAACCTTTCTATTGCTATTATATTTAAATCTATTCCTGTTCTCTTCAACATACATGTATTGCTATTTTATTCAACCTATTTACTGTTCTATTCAACCTATTTAATATTCTACTTACCGTATTTGCTGCCATATTTTTCTAATATGCTGTTCTAAACAATCTGTTGAATGTTCTACTAAACTATTTCCCTGTTCTATCCTACCGTTTTGTCGCTATCTAGAGTTTGTTCCATTCAACATAAATTAATGTTTTTATCCAAGTTACTTGATAGTTACTTGCCAACAGGCGGTGATTCTCTCTGGGTACTCCGGCTTCCTCCACATATCAAACTGGCTGCCACCATATTAGTGAAATAGCCTTGAGTGTGACATTAAACCAAATTTGCCTCACCCCTCCAAGCTATTTGTTCTTCAGTTTAACTTATCTGCCATTCCATTCATTGTTGAATTCAACACTGTGATGGTTAACACAGGAAAATAACACAAGGTTGGGAGCTGAGAGGGGGTCATTCGCACCCCGTGACCCCCTCTTGCGATGCCCTTCCACTGTATACCAGCTCCAACATTAAGTGACTGTTATTGGGTGAGTCAGTGAATAGGATTTAACGTCACTTTCAACATTATTTTAGTCATATCTCAATGAACCAACTAAGCACCACCCAGCCAAGTTGTGTTCCTGCTACTTCAAAGAAGAAATCTTTGAAGAAGCATGGAACCAGACACCCTCCATGCACCCTATAAAACATGTTATTGACCAACACACGCATTGCTACTTCAAATGCTAGTGAAAACCCTGAACCTACTTGCTGTTCTTCTTGCTGCATTGCTTACCCAGACATCCATGTAGAAAAGCTATTATTACCAGTACCTGTGTAATTTCTTGTGTCTGTATTTCTATAGCATGTTCTTCATCTACATTATCATCTAGGGTGGGCCTGTTTAAATGTTTGTCATGTAACGTCGCCAGTTCCTTCACTGTGATAAAATAGATGGCAATACCACACATTCAAACAACAGTTTTTCACCAGCAATACAGTAACTCATTATACTCATCGGTGTGAAAGTTAAAATGTTAAAAGAAATATTAAAACTCCGCGTAGTATTATAAAATAGCCCATTGGGCTTCAATACCCCTCGGCTATCAGTTATTGTCTACACTCAGCAATAATGCAATGTATAATATCATCAGTGTATTTTTAGAACTAGATTAACAAAAATCTGATCTAGTAGGGTTGACTGTAGTTCAGCTTTTGCCAAGGCCCGAGGTTCTGGTTGAGCATGACCGAGTTCTTATTTCTAAATATACTCTTCTAAAAAGCTTATAATCAAATCAAGTAATTTTATCTTGGACATATAGATCGAGGTCAGTCATCTTCAAAGATTTTCAAGTCAATATTCTAACTTAATTGCACAGGGAAGATGAATTTGGAGATCTTAGACTTAACATATAGAATTTGGCCTTTTAAACATAGGTCAAGGTCAGTGATATTCTTCAACAGACTTCAGGTCCAGCCATCAGTGGTATAAATTTGGACAATAAAATAATTCATAAAATATTGTACTAAATAGAATCTGACCTGAATAAAATAGGTCAAGAAAAAAATAGGTCAAAGTCCGTCATCTTCAGCACACGCTAGGAAAGCCTAGCTATATTCTTCAGTCATATCATAATGAACAGTCTATGACCTTGAAAAAAATAGGTCAAGGTCAGTCATCTGGGAGTCAATCACCAATTGCATAAGTAATACGAATTTGGAGACCCCAGCTTCAATCATTCAAAAAATATAGCAAATAATAAAATTTGACCTCAATACAATAGGTCAAGGTCAGTCATCTTCAGTACACATTTGGACCTTCGCCAGATGTATACATAGTATTAATTTAGAAAGCCTGGATATATTTCTTCATGTTAGACCATAATAAACAGTATATGACCTTGAAAAAATAGGTCTAGGTCAGTCAACTGGGATAGGCTTCTAGTCACTCACCAGTTGCATCAGTAATATGAATTTGGAAACCCTAGCTTCAATCTTTCAATAAATATAGCAAATACTATAATTTGACCTATTATCTTCAGTACTCCTCTACACCTTCGCCAGATTGGAAATTTGGAAATTTGGAAAGCCTATCTTTATTTCTTCATGTTATATCATAATAAACAGTATATGACCCTATAAAAAATAGGTCAATGTCAGTCAACTGGAATAGGCTTCGAGTTAATCACGAGTTGAATATATAATATGAATTTGGAGACCCTAGCTTCAATCCTTCAAAAAAATACAGCAAATACTAGAATTTGACCTTGATAAAATAGGTCAAGGTCAGTCATTTTTAATAGGCTTCTGACTCTTCACCCGATACATACGTGGTATGAATTCACAATGCCTGGCTATAATTCTTCTTGAGATATGGTGTTCACAAGGAAGATGGACAGACGGATGGACAGACAGACAGACGGACAGACAGACGACGCTGACGATGACAATACCCTTTGCGAGGGGTAATAAAACAAATTGCGGGAGCCAGACTTCACCACTCTGCTTCAGCTGATCAGTGTTCACTTTCACAATTTGAAAAAACTTATTTTAAAAGTTCTCCCAGCAAGTGAAAAGGGATGTAATCTATATACATTTCACAATAATTGCAATGTAATACACCAATGAAATATCTACTGATTATTAGATGTCATATTTCTAACTGAGCAAATGTTCTTCTACACATTTATGGAAGAAGGACAGATAATATCAAATCTTTCTACATGTATGCATATCTCAATGTATATCACATTCTTGATGCAGCAATGTGGTCAGAAATTCAGTTTGTACAGAGATATGTAGATATCCTGATGACAAAATGTAATACTCACTTCTTTCTTTTATTCTTGAAATTTCAAATTGAACCTCTTCAACACCATCCACCCTGCCAAAGAAAGTTTTAATTTTGTTTAAATGTTGTTCAGACATGGTCTTTCAATATGATTTTTTAAAGATTTTTTTAAAAGAATATTAAAGTGACTACAATGCTAGTTAAATCCTGGACTTGGAAGTCCAAAATTGAAGTTAATCCTTTAACAATAGATCTGCCTAAATAGCCCTGGCAGGTGCATTGACACATCGCTCCCAGTTAGTTCATTCTCTTATTCTCTTTCCGAGCTCCTCAGCTTAGGAAATATGTATAATCAATGATAACTGTACTATTTTTCACCTTAAGTTGCCAAAATTATGTGAAATGTAAGCATAATGGTACTTTCTTGGAATAGGAAAACAATTTGGTCATATTTACCATATATGTACATCAGTTATCAATAGTTGATAAACCCACCCCATGTGCCAGTGCTGTGGGGGCAGATCTATTGTTAAAGGATTAACTTCAATTTTGCACAAGTCAAGGATTGTATATTACCAGGGAGATAGAAAACTATAAAATTAAAGTTGCAATATGTAAATACACCAATATGTATACTAAATATTATGAGTAATATATCCAATAATTTATGCTGTTACATAAGCAGATCAGGTGCAAACTTTACCACTCTGGAGGAAGTCTTGTTTTCGCAGATGACATTCCAGCTTCAATGTCAACATGTGCTCCAGAGACTAATGCCATTCTATCATCAGCCATCTAAAAGTATACAGCATATAATACAATCAATGTGCATGATATACCACTTAGAAATGCATGAAGTGTCCTACTTTAAAAACAATGTTAAACACTTCTGCGAAGACACCCCATATTACCCAATAATATGGTACTGGTACACATGCAATAACGTACTTCACTTAATTTCATATATGAATGGAAACAAGAAGCACTGTGTAATAATTCCTTTCATAGTTTTCCTGTAAAATTCATTCTGGTAGCGTCTTTGATAATTCAGTTACTTCAGACAAAACTTGGCAATCACGATGTATAACCACTGGACCTTGGTTCCTTTGAGTCTGCTAAGAATGAACATTTCTAATAAGACACCTAGCTACTAGATTTATTGAGGGTTAGGGCTTTTGATTTCAAGTAGACCAAAATTGGATTGGCTAAATAGCTGATGTGTCGTGATAATATCGATGTTTTTGATGTCAATGGCTGTTGTTACTACATTATTTAACAGTATGTATTATACTGTTCTAAAATTTCTTCGAAAATGGAGTTGCGTTGGAAATAAGCGAACTGTAGACAATTTTTTAACTTTAACGTGGTTTGACGAGTGACGAAAAATGGGTCGCATTCAAGGGTCATAACTCCTGAAATCGGGATTCTTAGTTCAGCAATAGACTCTTCCATAGTGCTCTAAGACAGGTCATAAAAATGGATGGACAATCCGGGCAGGGCTTCCTTTTCCACCAGAATCTTATTCCAGATTCACGTAAATACTCCTGCTAGATGAACCACGGTGACAATCTGTAGGAAATCAATAGATTGGGATTCCTGTGGATTCCAGCAGGAAGGAATTACAGAATCTGTACTGGATTCTTGTAAACATTTATTTGACAAAAGCAAGTCCTGCTCGGTGAATTCAATTCAATACACTTTATTGTACCAAACACCCAACATAAGGCAGTGTACAAATTACTGCAACACAATAACTAAGCAACAGAATAATACAACCACTACACTGAAGCAAGACTAGAATCATAGAGCTAATATTCTAGAATGGAGCACTTCTATAAGCCTGTGAATATCTTATATGTACATATATGAACATGGGCGGTATAATAATACACCTATTAACGATAGAACTTGTTCCTTCTGTCCAAATGAGATCGAAGATGAATTTCATGTATTAATTAATTGTAATAAATATAGTAATATTCGCCTTTCTTTAAACGAAACAGCAAGCAAATCTTGTGCAAATTTTAACTTTTTGTCGTCCCCAAATCAGTTTATCTGGCTGCTTAGCAGTGGTAACTCTGAGGTGTGTTTTGCACTATCAAAATTTATTTGTCATGTTATGGTCTTGCGACGTGAGTCTGAACTTTCCGGGTAGCTTTATTTGTACAAGTATTATATAATAACATGTCTCATAAACGCTAGTTAGCCTTTGATCCTCATAATGGTGAACAGATCTCAGTGTTGGAGAAATTTGTAACTTTCTTGTGTGTTGTACATGTTTGTTTGAATCAATTGTATCAAAGAAAGGGGGGGGGGGTATTGATTGTACGCTCCGCGTGGGCACCTGATTGGTTAATAAATTCTATTCTATTCTATTCTATTCTATATGTAGCAGGAAATATACTACATTATCATGTTTTACTGAAGAGCTACAACCCCTAAATTTTCGGTTGAACTTGAAAAGCCTGCCTTAAGGTACTTGAGACATCTACAGGGTCATACAAGTTTTATCGCTTGAACCTGCTAGTATCACACTTTTTTCCAGTACATCTCTAACTCCAGTCGAGCATATCTAGCAGAAATTATACATTTTTGTGGTGTATGGAGGTGTCATATAGGAAGCTAGGACTAATGTGGAATATACAGCAGTGTACACATAATGTAGACTCGGGAAATTTCTTTCCGTGTGTTTTTTTATTATGTATAATAATAGTTGTCAGGATATAAGGTGCCTCTTTTGCTGCTGAGTTTTAGATGACATTTTCATTCAATTAGAAATTACAATGTTGTTGTTGTTGTTGCTGCTGCTGATGCTGAGTGAGAAGTATCTGGACTGATGGAATACCTGTTCTGAGAAGATATTTCGACTCTGGAGCGCATTATTTCGCATCAAGATGTACACCTCTGTCAAACTACGAGTCGCCATGGTCAACTGTGTCCTCTCGCCGCCTAAATCACATAAATTTTCGCGTGCCGCGTCACAAATTATTTGTCAAACATCAAATCGCCGGCCATGACAGATTGAGCAGCTTCCGGTTTTCTCAACATGTTGTGGCGAGACATCGAGGCTCACGTGGAGTGAGGGATGAAGCCGTACACGGGCGTTTCCTCTATCATAATATATATTTGTACTATGACTTCGTACAAATGTGTAACAATTTAGTAGATAGACGGGAATGTAACACCATTTGAGACTAACTATATTTATTTAACACGAGCTTTCGCAGATAAATCGGCTTCCTCAGGTGTGTAAGATTTAGTTGAAATATTGACAATACAATTTGGAGCATTATTTTCAATATTTTTTTTTTACCGTTTTCTAAAATTTGAAAACCACATTCTCATAGTATAAGTTAATGACTATCATATAATGATAAATAAATATTTTGATACATATGTTTATGTTAATTAAAAGCTATCAGAGTACTACATTTAACGTTCACACACAGAACGATGGAAGTAACAAACTAAACAATAGATTTTACCTAGTAATAGAAATTAAGTAACATGCTATTTAAACATTTATTTAAATTGGAGATTAAATTTTATAAACAATGTGAATATCATATTTCCCACAAAATATCATCTAACAATGTCTTTTTTATCTTCATTGAAAATATTAAAAAATAACTTAAAATGCTCCAAACTGTTTTGTCAATATCATCAACTTTGATACACCTTTGTACAAAATCTCAGTACAAAAATATATAGGAATGGTGGAAATGTTCGAAGGAAGAAATGACCACAGGAGAAAATGTCCACATATGTCCAGGGGGAAATGTCTTGGGGAGAAATGTCCTTTGGAGGAAATGTCTTGGATTCCGATCGAACGTCAGACGGATCATCCGTATTCAATTCAATTCAATTTCAATTTATTGTATAGAACACCTCAACGAGGTCGGATACAAACATACAAATAAGGGACATAATCCATAAGTGAACAAAGATACCCACATGTACATGTCTTGCTGATAATTATTCAGAAATCAGATCTACTTAACTCATAAATCATATACTTATTCAGAAATCAGATCTACTATGTGTATATTGTATTTTTGTATATGTAATAAGAAGTTAGCAATTTACTTCATCAAACATAACTCAAATGTGAGCTTTTCGTTTCTCAAAACATTATTGTTGTATTGTATTGTGCAATTTGTTAAAAATTATTTCCCACCAACTGCAAACACAGTCCGATAGGGAGAGCTACCGTACGGTAGTTCTAGTGTTATGAGACGGATCAGTTTTCAATCTAAGTAAAATTAAATCCCATCTGCTCCCCATTTCGACATGTACGATTGAGGAGCATTGATAGGATATCAATTTATTAAAGGATTTTAATCAACATTTTTTTTCTCTCTGGAATATGTGTCAGAAGAGTTAGTACTTAATTAAGAATTTTTTTTTTTTTAAATTTCCTTGTCCCCTGTGGGCATATTTAAGCCTTTTTAATTAAAGACCTGTGGCTCAATTTCCGCCAGTTAACCCGTTAATGAGCTTAGGCGTCACGTGACCTTGTGACGTCAGACAGGCGACCGTCTCCTGCGGGCAACTTTCTGAGCTATATATTAAGCTGTGGATTTGCGATTACTCCATCGCGTATATCGCTGTATAATTAATCGAAAACGATTCGAAACCATGGAAGAATATGCCAGTGATGATGATCTGTATACAGAGGACATAAATGGACATCTTGACGTTCTGCCGTATCAGTTTGAACCCGTACCAAACGACCGAAATAAGGTAGAACAGAGGAAAAGCGAATCTGAATCAGATGAACCGTCCCACACGGAACAAGGTCGACTTGTAAACACATACTGGTATGTTATTTATTATCTATGCCGAACGTTATATATAGGCCCCCTATGCACAGAACGAATAAATATTTAGACAATGATCGAAATAATTTGTTAGTCCAGGCCTAGCTTGTGAAATTTCAACACTGAGACGTACGCCAATTTTGGAGTTTTCTCTTTCGTTCAGGTCAGTTTGAAAGTACGACGTTATATATTATCTACCAAAAATATTTAGTTCATTTTTTTTTTACTTCTGGCAAATCAGTGTTCAATAAATTATATCCAGTAGGAATATGCCGTCCAGCTAGCGTAATTGATAGGAAAGAACAAATTGCGACTTTCTAGCTGTCCTGCTCCCGACTTTTCGCAGATACATGGGGGGGGAGGCAATTTCTCGCACAACGGGTGTTGGTGACATTATCAGATAGCCCACCTGCACACAAACAGTCTAGTAAATTCATGTCACGAGAGTGATATTTAGCTCACGTAAACGGTCATATTTTATATTGTATTATATTGCAACCACTTGCCTGATTTCAAATACCTTCTCCTAAATATTTTGACGTAAGCTATTTTTAGCTCGCGCACTAATTTCCCGACGGATGGTCTCCACGGGAAACGAGAAAAAATACAACCCACAACCTTTTTTCTGCTCATTTGTAAGTAGTATATATAGGCGATTTCTATCCTCATTTCACCCGGATGTAACTATGATGTCACTTCCGGTTGGGTTGAAAGAGGCGTGGCCTTTGGTACATGTCTAGACTTGTTGGTGTGTGTTGATGTACTGGGGTTTTTCCTAGACGGCCATGTTTTAAAATGGCGGTGTTTTTAGACGGCCATGTTGGAAAATGGCTGTGTTTTTAGACGGCCATGTTTTAAAATGGCTGTGTTTTTAGACGGCCATGTTGGAAAATGGCTGTGCTTTTAGACGGCCATGTTTTAAAATGGCGGTGTTTTTAGACGGCCATGTTTTAAAATGGCGGTGTTTTTAGACGGCCATGTTGGAAAATGGCTGTGTTTTTAGACGGCCATGTTTTAAAATGGCGGTGTTTTTAGACGGCCATGTTGGAAAATGGCTGTGTTTTTAGACGGCCATGTTTTAAAATGGCGGTGTTTTTAGACGGCCATGTTGGAAAATGGCTGTGTTTTTAGACGGCCATGTTTTAAAATGGCGGCGTTTTTAGACGGCCATGTTGGAAAATGGCGGTGTTTTTAGACGGCCATGTTGGAAAATGGCGGTGTTTTTAGACGGCCATGTTGGAAAATGGCGGCATTTTTAGACGGCCATGTTGGAAAATGGCGGCATTTTAGTCGGCCATGTTGGAAAATGGCGGCATTTTAGTCCGCCATTGTTGTAGAAAAACGTATAAAAGGGGGGTGATTTTTAGGGAGTTGGTGCATTCATTGGCCTATCTACGGTCGCAGAGCCATGACGGAGATCGAGCCCTATGCCACTCGCATTTTACAGCATGCCACCGCGGTGAATTCATTCACGGGTTACCGAGCAGTGGTTCGGTCCATGTTTGCAGATGGCGACGACAACGAAGGGCGACGCCATATCCTGAACGAGTTCACAGAAGCGATCCTCGACAGAGTGCACTCGATGGAGAGGCGTGCCATCACTCACCACTACTGGACTATGACAGCCATACTTGATGCTCGGGCTATGGACCACGAGCGCTCACGCCGGAACCAGCGCCGGCTGGTTGGCCTCACAATAGTCTGTGCCCTATTGACCCTGGCGCTGTGATATTGACAGTGGGACTATAAATACGAGGGTCAGACAGAGTGTGTGTCATTCACCGTTCGTCATTGGAGCAAGCATGTCACCCGTCCTACCAACCATCCTTCCCCTTACACCCCGGGTGGGGTTACACGTCTATGAAGATAAAGACACCCTCGTGGAAGACCGTGGAGATGTTTGCTGGTCGCCCGCTGAGACCGTATCGAATACGGTTACGCTACATCGTGACGGCTGGACCAAATTTAAACGGGTGTTGAGCGGCGAGCTCGATGGACACGTCATCCACATAGACAATGCCATCTACGTATACCGTGGACCCTTCTTCCCACGCCTGGGCCGCTACCAAGATCCTACGCGAAGCTTCACCCTAGACCCCGATCTGTGGATAGCCTTCGAGAAAGTGGTGCCTATCGTGGACCAGCTGTTTACACCAGACGAGCGGTCATCAGACGAGTTGGAGTGGGCTCGTGCCCTGAGAGAATCGGCGGCAGAACCCAATGAACAACTGTCTAGCCATGAACCCGACGACGATGCCATTGATTACCCGGCTAGACTCAGTCAGCCCAGTGACATGACCACCTGATCCTTTGACCTCACGGGGTTCTCCCTATAAATACGGGAGACAGTCAACTCTGGTACCATTCACGTACTGACCATGGCGGAGCATATAATACTGGCGTATCTCAGCTTGACCCCCGAGGGGTTCATGCACGTGTATGCGGATAAGGTCGATATCATGGAGGAGGTGGGAGACATCTGTCATGCGGACCCTACACAACCGTGCCCGGCTCACATCCGTCTGTCCCGAGAGGGCTGGACCAAATTCAAACGCGTGTTGTCTGGTGAACTGGACGGCGACCTCATCCACTTGTGTCACGATGTGTACATCCGACGCGGCCCTTTCTTTGCTCAATTGGCTCGGCTAGATGGGGGTACAGTGCATTTTACCCTTCACCCTGACCTATGGTCTGCATTGGAAGATGCCGAGGTAGATGTGGATCAAGTGCTTATCAAGCGGTCATCAGACGAGTTGGACTGGTCATTTACCATGGACACTGTGGAAGCCCACGAAGAAAATTAGAAAGAAACTTCGGCCCAAGATATACCCGTTATAAATAAACGATAGAGCCAGGGTCCATCATCATTTGTCACCATGAAGCGCTGGGAGAAGGTGTTGGATAACTTATACTACAGTCCCGACAGTCTGGCGGCCTATAGTGCATCCAGGGGATACAACGTGCCCAAGTCCGAGATTGGTTAAGAAAACAAGACACCTATACCTTACATCGATCTGTCCGTCGCCATTTTCTACGGAACCGGGTCATCGTGGGAGGAATAGATGCCCAGTGGCAAGCGGATTTGGTCGATATGAGCGCCTTTGCCAAACACAACGATGGGAATCGGTATATCTTGACGCGCATCGATATCCTATCCAAGTATGCCCGGGTGGTACCCATCCGGACGAAAACGGGGGCGAATCTCATAGCGGCGTTCAAAGACATCTTCAAGACCGGGCGCAAACCTTTGTATTTGCAAACCGACGAAGGCACGGAATTCCTCAACAGACCGTTCCAAGTCTTTCTCAAGAAACAGAAGGTGTTTTTCTTCCATACGTACAACGAGACCAAGGCTTCCGTGGTGGAAAGGTTCAACAGGACATTCAAAGGCCGCATGTATAAATATTTCACCTATAAGAATACAAGGCGGTACATCGATGTTCTCCCGAAACTTGTGAGGGGTTACAATCGAGCCTATCATCGGAGTATAGAGAGAGCCCCCATTACCGTGACCCAACACAATGAAGCCCAAGTCCGGCGTGTCTTGTACCCCAGGCCATCGCAGCGAACGCCGAAGGCGGTGTACAAGGTCGGGGACCCTGTACGGATCAGTAAAGTCAAGGGCAAGTTCGAGAAAAGTTACTTGCCCAACTGGAGCGATGAGCACTTCCTGATTAAACGGCGCCTACCCCGACAGCAGCGAGTCTATGAACTGGAAGATCTTCAAGGGGAACCGTTGCTAGGGACGTTTTACGAGACGGAATTACAGCCTGTCGTAAAAACACAGCAAGACTACTACACGGTGGAGCAGATTTTGAAAATGGAACGTCGACGTGGCAAACTGTTTCATTTCGTTAAATGGCAAGGCTGGCCCAGTTCCTTCAATTCCTGGGTCGCTGCCAACCAGGTGAAACGACTATAAAGCCAGACACCACTGCCGTCATCCTTCATTCCACGTTAGACCACAGTGCTATGGACCAACAGCAGCTGCCTCTGAACACAGCGTCTCCCAAAACGCGCAAAGCGCAAGTAGGCTTTGTGGTGATACTGCTAACCCTGCTGAGTGTGCTGTACGGAGATGTGTTTTACGACGTAGCCTATGTCAGCACGTTACTTAGCCAACTGAGAACACCAGCCATAAGTGAAACCGCTCTACAGAGAGCACCAGTCAATCCCGTATCGAGCCCAGTCACCACCACCACACCCCGTGTACAAGCCACGTCGAACTCCACACCAAGCTCCACACCTACACCAAGTACACCTACTACGTCTGAAGACCCACCGGATTTCATCCCTCACAGTGAACCGACAACGACCACCGACGTTGTACCTACACCCATCATCATCCCTGACAGTGAACAGACAACGACGACCGACGTTGTACCCACCACCACTCCAGTTCACTCGTACCAAATTTACAAGAGCGGGTTACCACGACAACGGATACACCTCGAACCATGGACCCCCGTTGGCAGCATCCCTTCACTTGCGTCATCGCAGGACCGACGGGTTCCGGCAAAACGCACTTCGTCAGGAAGCTCCTTCAACACGCCGACAGCATGATCACCCCACCTATTGCCAGAGTTGTGTGATGTTACGGAGAATGGCAGGAAGCGTATGCAGCAATGCCCCACATCACGTTCGTGGAAGGCCTACCCAATCTGGCCGATTTGGAACCCGACACCTTGGTGGTTCTGGATGATCTCATGGCGGAGACGGATGCGCGGGTCACCCAACTCTTTACCAAAGGCAGCCACCATCGACGGCTCAGCATCATCTACATTGTGCAGAATCTGTTCAGTAAAAACAAAGAACATCGGGATATCAGCTTAAATGCCCACTACCTGGTGGTCTTCAAAAACCCGAGAGATACCACTCAACTGCTGCACCTGGCGAGACAGATGTATCCCGGCCGCACACCCTTTGCGTTAGAAGCCTTTAAAGATGCCACAACCCCTCAGCACGGGTATATGCTCTTCGACCTCAAGCAAGCCACCCCCGAACATCTTCGACTGCGGACCGGCATCTTTCCCGGAGAGGCCCACCACGTGTACATGCAAAAATAATGTAAACACACCCACAGTGGCTCACCCAGCTGGGGTGTGTGTGTTTGATGATGGGGATAATAAAAAGAATGAATACCACAGCCGGGTTGACTTTGTTCTCTGAGGTAGATAAAAAGAGCAGAGTTGTGGGTTCTGGCATTAGTTGTACATGATGTCTGCGCGAGTACGGAAGCAAGCTCCCACGCTCCGTGTATTGAAGACGCCCCCCTCCCCCGAGTTGGTTCGAACCATTGTACGCGGTGCAGACCCCGCTCTCGTGTGCTGCCTGTGCGAGATTGGACTCAATATCTTAAAAGGCAACGTACCACTGACTCCGGCTCAGAAGACCAAGTTGGCCAAGCATAAGACAGGTCTCCGAACCCTAGTCCACAAGCGGGTCCCTCAAACACAAAAGAAAAAGGTGTTACAGAAAGGCGGCTTTCTCGGGGCCATCTTAGCACCGTTGGCCGCTTCCGTGTTGGGTCCAGTATTGGGTGGACTCTTCGGCCGACAATGAACCACACGAAAAAAATGGTCCTCGTCGAACCACGGTTCCTGCAAAACCTCCAATCACCCTACCCTGTCCCACCTACGGTGAAGACCATAAACACCCTCGATGGAGAGATGCAACTGATCTTACAGAGACCGGGGTTAAGCGACAGTGAGAAAGTACAACGGTACAATGAGACGCTTCAACGGTACATGACGTTCATGGACCAATACAAAACCCTCTCTACCCCACCACCACCACCACCACGTGACACACCGCCGACCTCAGCACCGCTCCAACAGCCGCCATTACCAGGGGTACCACCCACAGCCCCACAGTGGGTGGAAGACGAAGTGCTGAAGAGTGTACCTGCCTCGTTCAAGAAACAAGCTGGCCTGGTATTACAACGGATGAAACAGAATCCTAACATGACTTGGAATGATAAAGGCGAACTCCTGGTACAGAATCAGGTGGTCCCCGGCACCCACATGACGGATTTAGTGAATGACCTGATGCGTCAACGCAGGTCGCACACCGATCCTCGAGGATGGGAGGTCTTCGCTCGAGGCTTGAAAGACATGCATGTACCACAGGAATTGGTGGGGAACCCCCACCGCTGGGCCTTTATGCAGCAAACCCAGCAATCGCCGAGTGGCCCACTACCTTCTTGGGAATCCGACTGGGAACCGGAGTCACCCCCCAAAACACCACCACCACAACGGGCACCTTCTTTTCAGACCTTTAAAAAACCACCCTCGATCAGGACACCCCACATCTCCAGAGCCGTGACACGTAGCAAGTCAACGCGACGAACACGACGCCGGACACAACCGCCCAAGGCCTGGAACACCTATTAAAACCAACAGCAGCAGCAGGACAGCTCAGTCGCCATGTTTTACCTCACCCTACCCAGTAACAGTTCGCTGGATGTGTTTCCTGACAACACCGTGGCCAAGTACGTGACCCAGTTACCGCAACCGTTGCATTTACCTGGACGATGGGAATGTGGCCTCGTGGATATCCAATACCCTTACTCGTGGTACAACGTGCGAGCCAATGAAGTGTGGTACGAGGTGACCTACGAAGGCAAAAACACCCGACTCACCCTGCCCGAAGGCCAATACGATACCCCCAAAGAGTTCATGGGTGGGCTGTCAAGACTGTTGCATTATAAGGCTCTACGGGAGGTCACGAATAGTTCAAAACCCATCAAAGCCTATCCCTTCAAGAATCACGTGGACTTCGATTACAACGCACACAACGACAAGGCACAGCTTATCGTCACCGCCAAGGCGAGTGTCGTACTGAGTCCTATCCTACAGCAAATGCTGGGTTTCGATCTAAAGACGTTCGCTGGTGCCACCGCCCACCAAGGCGAGATGCCGATGGATATGAAGTCGGGTATGTACGGACTCTACGTCTACTCGGACGTGGTGGACAACCACATCGTGGGCGATATCAACACACCTCTGTTACGGGTGGTCCCCATTAAAAAGACGTATGGAGGTCAAGTCACCCACAGTTTCACCCACATGCTCTACTTGCCCGTACGACAAACTGACATCAACACGATCACGGTGGATATAAGAGATGACACGGGACGACCGGTGGCATTCGAACGAGGAAAAGTGGTGCTGACACTTCATTTTCGACAAGCACGTGCTCCCCACTTTGCATAATGAAAGTACCTTACGAGTGCAATGCACGCAGCTATATGGACTATTATGCCCAACAGGCCGGGGGTGGCTTTCCGGTCTTTAGCGGTGCACGCATGCAACGAGGACATGGACTGGGGAACATACTCGGGAGCATCGTCAAAACGTTCCTGCCCTTGGTGACGCGTGGGGTGAAAGCAATCGGCAAACAAGCGGTACGCAGTGGACTGCAAGTGGCCGGTGATGTCTTGGGGGTACGGCACCCAAAGAAGCCTTGAAACGGCGGGCCAAAGAAGCGGGAGGCGTCTTGGTGGCCAAAGCACAACGCACCGTAGGGAATAAAAGAGCTGCCCCACCGAGACCACGCACCAGTCGACGACCGACCCAGCGACGACGCACATCGAAGAAGACAAAGGATATCTTTTCTTAAACATGTCCTTGATCCACGCCGAGTCCTGCCCCTCCACCAACAGTGAATTTGATTTGTGCACCGTGCCGCCCACAGACCAGTGCCGAACAAGGATTATGGGTGGAGCATCTCCCGCTCTCCAGCATCAACGAAACCGGGCCCATCGAGTTCACCATCAGTAATGCGGATACGGCCTATGTGGATTTAGCCCATACATACTTGTATGTGAAAGCCAAGGTGGTCAGTGGGGATGGCACCAGAATCGTCCAAGCTGCAACGGTGGGCCCGACGAATCTCTGGCTGCACTCGATGTTTCAACAGGTGGATATTTTTCTCAGCGACAAACTCATCAGTGACTCGACCAACACGTAGCCCTATCGAGCCTACATCGAGACACTGTTGTCGTATGGCCGAGAGGCTAAAAAGTCTCAGCTGACAGCCGCTTTATTCTACCAGGACACACCCGAGCACATGGACACGGTGGACAATGTGGGATATAACAAACGGAAGGCTTTCACTGCGAACAGTGCCTCGGTGGATATGATGGGTCGACTGCACACAGACATGTTCATGCAAGACCGGTACCTCTTGAACAAGATCCCCATAAAAATCCGACTGATACGGGCGCCTCCGACCTTCGCCTTGATGGCCACTAACGTAGAGGGGCATGCAGCGGACTATAAGATTGTCATCCAAGAGGCAGTGCTGTATGTCCGAAAAGTGAAACCGAATCCAGCCGTTCAATTGGGACACATGAAAGCCTTGGAAACAAAACCAGCCCAGTACCCTATCCGACGTGTACAAACCAAAGTGTTCTCTGTGCCTGCTGGAAATATGGGCGCCAACAAAGAAAACCTGTTCCTGGGGGAACTACCCAAGCGACTGATCCTGGCCTGTGTGGAAAATACCACTTTCAGCGGAGCCTACCCAGAGAATCCGTTTGACTTTAAACATTTCGGCATCAATTTTGTGGCCCTGCATGTGGATGGACAACAGGTGCCAGCCACGGCCTTAACACCGAACTTTGGGCGCAGGAATTTCATTCGAGCTTATCAGAGCCTGTTGACAGCCACCGGTCAAATCAACCAGGACGAAGGGAATTTCATCAGTCGGGAGCACGTTGTTCTGTTTCGATCTGACCCCCATCTTAGAGAACGACCATCAGCTGGCCCTGGCCAAGCAAGGCAATTTACGGTTGGAAATCCACTTTGCACGAGCCCTGGCGACCACCGTCAATGTGATCTGCTACGCCGAGTTTGACAACATCATTCAAGTGGACAAGGCGCGCAACGTCCTGTGTGACTTCTCCACCTAACTTGGATACAGACCAGATAACCACCGTGCTGGAGAATGACCCAGGGACACGTATGATGTTTCAAGGGGTGTTCGCCCGAGATGTGTTCCCATTAGACCGTATGTATCCTGCTGCTTACGTTCTCAACACGGACCCGATGGATCGGCCCGGTGAACATTGGGTGGCCGTCTACTTGACAGAAGAGCAGGGCGAATACTTTGACCCGTACGGCCTGCCACCCCTCCATCCCGATTTAACAGACTTCATGGATGAAGGCACAGAGACGTGGTGTTGGAACAGTCAAACGTTGCAAAGCCTGACCAGTAGCGTGTGCGGACAATATTGCTTGTTTTACCTGTACCATCGATGCCGGGGAAGACCCTTATCTACCATCGTACAGATGTTTGACGAGTACCCCAAGGCCGAGGACCGCGATGTACTCGTATATGACTGGACCGCCCATCATTTCAATGTACAAGCCCCGTTCTGGGCTTAAGTTCTTTCAATGTTCAAGCCCCCTGTTCTGGGCTTCAGTTTACAAGCCCCCTGTTCTGGGCTTCAGTTCTTTCAATGTACAATCCCCTTGTTCTGGGCTTCAGTTTTCACGTGGTTGTTCTCACGTTGTTGTTGTTACTGAATAAAAAACAAAATGAGATCTCACCAAAAAACCCTGTGTTGTATGTTTTATTCATAATGCATAAATGCCCAATGTGGAGATTCAGTCAAACTGAAATCAGTGGTGTAGGATGGGGCCAAAATGTAACCCACCAAGGTTAGAATGCAAGCGCACTATAGTAAAAATAGAGAGCCAATGAGATCAGCCCACAGACCAAGTACG